>VDFB02151247.1:0-14303 GCA_007258455.2 Sequoia sempervirens
ATTCAAAAGGAGAAAATACCTAAATTTCTATGGAGCATTTAATTCTAGTTTTTGTTTCAAACAAATAGAAATGGAAAATTCAAAAGGATGGAACCTAGTTAAAAAAAATAGAACAACTAAAGGTTGACGTCGAGATCAAGCTCCTCGAGTTTGCAACTTTAGCTTCTTCAAAACCCCAAATAAATTTGCAGAATTTCTCCCCAATTCAAATGTTTTAAAACAATCAACCCAATACAATTATTCAACAGATCAAATCCAGTTCTCTATTTGAAAAAAGAAAATTAATGATACTCCTCCCTAATCTCTCCCAAAAATAATTATTATTATTCCCCAAAAAGAAGTTTTAGATTTTGGTACACAAAAATCAAATGAAAATTACACAAAATAGCAAGTTTCCAAATGACAGTCAGTTAGAAGTCATGCATGTGCTTCGAACAATTTTTTTTTCCATATTTTTTAATTGTTTTTACTTGCTTTAGCTGATTAACCATTATCTTATTTCATTTAATATTTTATTTTATATTATATTATTTTCCACCTTTTAATTTATTTAAACTCAAAAATCTGCAATAAAACAATCAGTTTCTTTTGACAATCAATTCAGAGTTGTGCATGCACTTGCATGAAAATCCTTCCATCTTTATATTGCTTTCACTATTTATTTATTAAAACATTCCATTGTAATTCTATTTTATTTTTACTTTAATTTATTTTAATATTATATTACACACCAAAATTATTAATAAATATATTTATATCTTTTATCAAAATACTTTTACTTAATGAATTATTTAATAAATCAATTAATCACAAACAACATTTATTTTTACTTATCATAATACTTTTTGACATAATAATTCTATTTTAATACAGTAATTAATCAGAAACATTACTCAACCAAATTTAAAATCAAATAGACTAACTACCAATCAATCCCTGACCACAAAGCAAAGTCGAAAGGTAAGACCACAACAATATTGATAGACCAACCATCATACGGTCAACACTTATAGGGTGAATCATGGAGAGGCACTATAGATGCAATTCATCTTTTAACTCAATCTAATTTTCCCTATAAGATTTGTTACTAATTCCAAGTATTAATCCTTGTTTAATCATGTTGGTCCCTATAAGATATCAAATTTAATTGGATACCTAATTACCAATCATGAACGTTTCTCGTTAGTTCCATTGATTCACTTAACCACATATAGGTGAGTCCCAACTTTGATATACCCTAATTCTAGGATAGAGTCATCAATCAATGACTAGTCCGATGTTATAGGTTACTCTATTCCTATATGTTCCAATCCAAACCAATGTGTAACCCAACCAAGTAAGTTATTTGAGTAGTCCAGTACATACTGATAGGATCAATATTTGTCTTAATTTTACCATGGTTTTTCGAGCTTTGTGTCCATCATAGTCCACCATTTGGTCTATTTCTTCCTCAATTGCCATGATATTTGTTAGAAATTAAAGTTAATTGATATGAATTAAATGGTGTGCAAATACTTAGGCAATTGACTGATTATGAGCATTAATCTTGGTGGTTATGTGAAACAGGTTAAAGGAACAAGGCATGAAGGCTATCAAGAGGATTCATGTGATCCATTGGTTTCTATTCAGTTATTTTCTTTTAGTATAGCTTTAGCCAATAGTTAGTAATTAGGTTTGCAATCGGTTAGAGAATTTTGAAATGTAGTAGGCCGCAGGCCATATTACTATTTTCCTAAACCAATCGAACAGTTCTGGTTGTACACTTGTAATCGTGGACATGTTTATTTTAGTATTTTGTTTTGTATTAAGACATATATATATTCTCTTATGTGAGCATGAAAACATCTTAACTTTACTCTGAAATTGGAATTAATCTAAAAGTTATTGAAGTAATGAATCTACAGGTGTTATAAGTGTTTTACTCCATTCTACCGGTTGGGAGAAAGGGCCCGCTCCCCACTAGCATTTGGATTTCATCTTTCTGTTGTTGTTGTGTGTGAGGTATTATTTACATTTGCTAAGTGATTTTATATGTTGTGATTTAATTGATGTTGATAGTACTACATATGTGTCATTGAGTTGATTCTGATTGATATGATTATATTTGTTAGTGTGCAAAAATTTCAATATTATTAATGCTTGGTATGGGCACAGACCGCAAGGGTGATGCATATCAATGAATTGGTGAAGTGTGTTATGCTTTAAGAACGTTGAAAGTAATTTTTTTGACCTTATTATATCTTGTCACCAAGACACACGGGTCTTGTCACCTACACTATTTTAATACAACATTAGCAATTACATTCTTTCTTTATGGCCCAAAGAAGACCGTGGCAACCAAGAGCAATGCCCCCGCCATGATTACCAAGTAGCACCCCAAAATCCTTTTCATAGAATTCCTTCCCAAACCAGTCTAGATGGTATGGAAATTGCCAGCAACCTCCATACTACCCCTAGTGGTCACAACAATATCCGCTTGCTCCACAATGATGGCAAGCATGGTGAGCACCACCACCACCCTACCCACACTATCAGTCATTTCCTTTGTATCCACCACCTCCAACAATAAACCCATATCAGCAATCCCAACAACTCTTACCACCTGTCTCGTCATCTAATCAACCCTCTAGTTCAACCCAACCACCAAAATCCACACCAATTCCCGCACAACCAACACCCAATCCAAACAACAAGGTGACTCAATGAGTTTATAATAATGAAGTGATAGGGTTCCTGACTTATCATGTCAATGCATTGGAGATTGACAGTGTAAACCTAAGGTCAGGGAAGAACCTTCAAGGACTGACAATCATAGAAGTTGAGGACCATTCGGTTGATCCCGAACAAGAGCAACCAAAGCCTCCATTTCCATATAGGTTGCAAGAGCAACCAAAGCAGTGGGAAACATTTCAATCTGATTTTGATTTTATGAATGAGTTACACAATGTTAACATTAAGATTCCTTTGTTGTAGGCTATTCGAGATATTCCTATGTACACCAAAGTAGTTAAAAAACTTTGTGGGAGGAAACAAAAAAGAAGTAGGACCCTAAGATAGTCCAAGTCATTGGAAAACTTTTAAACTTGATGCTAGGAAATATTTTAGTCCCTAAGTATGCAAATCCCGAAATTCCAATGATTAAGGTACGTATCAGTGATATAATCATTCCAAATACACTTGTGGATTTAGGAGCAGCTATAAATGTAATGACTAATGAGACTAAGGAGAGGCTAGCCCTTCAAGGTCTAAGACCTACTCCAATGGTCTTGCAAATGGTTGATCGTTCACTCGTGAAACCAAAAGGTATGTTGAAGACATCATTATTTCTATTGATTCTTGGGAATATCCAACAAATTTTATGATTTTGTAACCGAAGATTAAGCTGGGGGATACCCCCTAATTTTAGGAAGACCTTGGTTAGCCACTGCTAATTCCTTCATTGATTGCAGGTCTGGAAACATGGTGATCTCGAATGAGGAGCAAATGAAGTAGTTAATGTTGTACCCTCCAGCGCAACCATTGTTGGAAACAGAGGATCCATTATGGTTTGATAACAACTTAGAGGAGTCTACCTGTTTTGACAATAGATCAAAGTAGGGAATTTGAAAATATTTCAAAAGGCACTGTTATTAATCATTTATATTGCAAAAATCATTATTTAGTTGATAATGATCTTGAGACAATGATTTTTCCTATGGGCATAAGTGATAATTGCTCGTTTGGAAATTTTTCGTTAGTAGGTCATTCACACTTTGTTTAGCACTTTATCACTTTGCATCAATTATTACCACATGATTTATATACAGTCCATTTTTTATTTCTGGAGATACTGACCCATCTTTGTCTAATTCACAACTACTTGTTGTAGATACCCCTGTATAGTCCCAAGCTATTGAAATCTTACCTGGTAAAACACTTAACATCAATCCCAGTTTGAATGCCTACCAATTGAAAGAACTGATTGAGATGTTATGTGCCCATAAAGAAGCCTTTTCTTTGGATTATCAAGATATGAGGGGCATTCATGCCACTACTTTTACACACCATATATATATAGAGGAAGGGAGTAGACCTGTGTGACAACCCCAAAGAAGGTTAAACCTGGCCTTACGAGAAATAGTTAAGGAAGAACTTCAGAAGTTGCTCAATGTAGGATTTATTTACCCTATATCATATAGCCAATGGGTGTCCCCACTTGTAGTAGTACCTAAAAATAATGAAAAGTGGTGAATATGTGTTGATTATAGGGCCCTTAACAAGGCTACTAAGAAAGACCATTTCCCACTTCCTTTCATCGACCAAGTCTTAGACGTGCTTTAGCTGGGAAAAAGTTTTTTTCCTTTCTTGATGGGTTCAATAGGTACAACCAAATCTGTATTGCCCCGGAGGACCAAGATAGAACTACTTTTACCTACCCCTAGGGAACATTTGCCTACAATGTCTTACCTTTTGGATTGTGTAATGCACCCGCTACTTTCCAACGAGTTTTTCTAAGTATTTTTCTGATTTAATTCATTATTGTATAGAAGTGTATATTGATGAATTTACTGTTTATGGAAACACATATGATGAAGGTAAGGAAAATCTTGAGAAAGTACTTAAATGATGTATTGATACTAATATTCCCTTAAGTAATGAAAAATGTCATATCTTAATGACTGAAGGTATTGTGTTGGGTCATTATATTTCTAAAAAAGGAATTGAAGTAGATTTGAAAAAGATCAAGATTATTCAAGACTTTCCTATGCCTACTTGTCCAAAGGATGTACATAGTTTCCTAGGACATACTGGCTATTATTGTAGGTTTATTCAAAATGTCAGCAAGATTGCCTCACCCTTATTTTTGTTGCTAGGAAAGGATGCAAATTTCTCATGGACATCAAAATGTCAGCAAGCTTTCGAAGAAATCAAAGGTAGACTCATCACGAAACCTATGCTACAAGGACCAAATTGGGAACTTCCATTTCATATACATACCGACGCATCATAAACTTCAATGGGAGTTATACTTGGACAAAAGGAAGACTCTCTCTTTTACTCTATTTATTATATTAGTAAGAATTTTATTGGTGCAAAGATAAATTATACTATCACTGAAAAAGAATTATTGGCTGTAGTATATGCAATAAATAAATTGTGCCACTATATCACTTGATATAAAAAATTTGTACATACAAATCATTCTACCATTAGATTTTTGATGAATAAACCTGTTGTTATAGGATGAGTGATTCGGTAGTTGCTTCTTTTGTAGGAGTTTGAAATTACCATCCTCAACAAACCAAGACGAGAGAATGTAGTGGCTGATTTTCTCTCTAGGTTGCAATGTGAAGATGAACCAACTCCGGTTGATGATACCTTTCCAGATGAGCACCTTTTTGCTATATGAACAAAAATTTTGTGGTACACCAACATGGAAAACTACTTGGTTACTTGTAGGTTCCCACCTCATTTCTCTCTAAGGGAATGTCGAAAGCTAGTTAGAATCAGTGGTGATTACACGTGGATTAATGGGATGCTCTTCCACCAAGGCCTTGATAATATCATGCATCGATGTGTGCCTGAAGAAGATGTATTTGACATTTTGCATGCATGCCACATAGAACCTTGAAGGACATTTTGCTTCCCATAGGAACACCCAAAAGTGTTAGGGTTAGAAAGACAAATATCTAACAATTAAATGCGATTTAATTAATAAACAGAGAAACTAAAACACACAGAATAAATCATAACATAGAGAATTTAACGTGGTTCACCCAATCCGGGCTACATCCACCAAACCATAGCCATCCAATACTTTTATTATCCAGTGTAAAACCTATTACAATCTTGCGAATAATCGCGTTTTTCATCATACTGTAATACCCATCCGAACCCCTTTTTAACAAGCTTAGAAGCTTCTAGATTTTTGGGTTCTACAAATTAGGATTTTTTCTTTTTCATTTATTTTTTCCCTTTTTGGTGATGGCATAGAAAAAGTAGGAGGAAAATTTTTTCACGAGGGGTTGCCTTAGAACCCGGCTCGGCCCGACCCAAACCTCGACAAGGATATGTGTTGGGGTGTATAGTATATACCATGGGCTAATACAATATAGCATGATCGGTTGCCACATACAACAAAAAATCTTAACCACCATTTATTATTAGCTCACACTCCATAAGGATAGTAAGTGTTATGTTCAACATTGTGCTAAATTTCAACGTATGGGGTGACCTACCTACTCTAATGAAATTCCTTTACACCCTTTTTTATCCATAGAACCATTTGAAAAATGGGGGTTAGATTTTGTAGGGCCCATTAATCCTCCTCAAAATAAAGAATATATCTTGGTTTGTACAGATTATGTTACTAAATGGGTAGAGGTAGTAGCCTTAAAGCATGCTAGGGATACTAAGGTTGCTAACTTCTTGTATTCTGAGATTTTTACCAGGTACGATGTGCCTCGCAAAATTGTCACGGATCAGGGAGAACAATTCACCTCCAACTTGATTGTAGTATTGGTTCGAGAATATGAAATTAAGCATCAAAATTCTTCCCCATATCATTCGCAAGATAATGGAAAAGTGGAAGTAACCAACCACGAACTAGAAAATATTCTCATGAAGACAATAGCATTGCACAAGAAAGACTAGGAAAAAAGACTTCCTGAAGTAGTTTGGGCATATTGCACAACTTAGAAAACAACCACAGGGACACCATATGAACTTGTTTATGGAAAGAAGGTTGTCTTTCCAATTGAATTCAAAGTGAGGACTCTACACACTGCCCTTCAGCTTGGAATGAGTCTCAGTGAAGCACAGAAGGAGAGACTTTCTCAACTCCGCTCACTCAATGAAATGCGTCAGAAGGCCCTTTTCCATGCAGAAGTGGTACAGAAGCAAAGAGTGCAGTGGCATGACCACTTTATTCAGTCACGAACATTCCAACCTAGGGATTGGGTGTTACTCTGTGACTCTCGATTCCAAGACTTCAAGGGGAAGTTCCATACCCATTGGCTCAACCCTTATGAAATCTAGACCATCTATGACATTGTTGTTGTTAGACTGTGCACTATGGATCCCGAACGAAGGGCTCTTCTCATCAATGGGCATTGCTTGAAACTTTACAAGAGACCTCTTTCAAAGGATACTTTCTTTTGTGATATGGAAAAGGAACTTACTCTTGTTCCTTTTGGTCTACTCAAAAATTAATTTATACTACTAAAAAAAAAAATTCAATAAAAGATCCAACAATGAAAACCTTCGGGAATTGTTAGCCAAGTAGTGTTTGAAAACCAAACTCTGGTGGGCGTTACCTGTCGAATAATCCTAGGGGGTGAAAACAAGACCTCTGGCATCCCCAAACGATAACAAGGTGAAAACTAGTATCCAGTTAGTTTGTTATCGAAACTAAAAAAAAAAAAGTAAAAGTAAACAAAATTCCACAATTAAAAATAAAAGGAGATGATAGGGTTACCTTCATGTCACTCTAGTGGCAGGCTTCTTTCTACTATCCTATTGTCACCACTTGTTCCTATGCCATGATGGTTGACTACCACCTTGTTTCCTTTACCTTGTTTTTGGCGTCCACCCTTGTTCTCTTCTGCCATGTGGTCTCTTCTTCCACACCCACCTTTGGTCATATTCTCTTTTTCGGCATCCTTTCCCATTTCATTTCCTACTACTTTCTTAGTGGGCCCCATCTCTCCTGGCAATGTTCCCATCCTCATTTGTCCAACCATCCTTCCCCTAGGATTTTCTTTTTTTCCCCGATCACCTCCACATTTCCCCTTCCTCTCGCTAGTACTTTTTTTGGCACGAGTGATTTCATGGCCCTTCCTCCAGTCACCACCTTGGCTTCTAATTGCTCACAACCGACGGTCATCCTAATTGTCACTTTCTTTTCATGGGTTGGTCACGATCATGTGTCTTGTCACCATCTTCGCCCGCTGTCTTTTCTACTCGCTCTTATATCTCTGTGAAATTTCTTCTTTGTCCACACGTGTTCTCTTTTCATCCTCTTGCTTTTGCCAGTTCTACCAACTCCACCTACCTCTTCACCATTTTTAATTTCTGATTGGGCCACCTTGGCCTTGATGATGCCCTTGTCATCCACCGTCGTTCTTCTTCAACTCCCACTAGTGTGCTCTAACGATAAATTCATCGAAGTTTTGTATATCTTTTGTTTTATATTAATTTTCTTTATTTTCTTGCATTTATTATGGAAGCTTGAGGACGGTGTCGTGAGTTCAGCTAGGGGGTGGTCATTTCATGTCATTATTTCCTTCCAAGTCGCAAATAACCACTCACTGTATTGATTATCTTGGCGGAACCCATAATCATGTAAAGTTTGTTTGAGAAATTTGTTTCAATCTTAACTCCATTTTAAGTCTCAACTCTTGCCAAAATTTCCTACTAATTTCTTCACCATGGGAGGTATTCACAAACGCCATGAACGCATAGACATGAAATGTGTTAGAGCCAATGCAACAATTTATGAAGTCTTTGAAAACACAGGATGGCATGTTTTCTTTGAGAGGCTCTATAGGTATAATGATGTGGTCACTCTTGAATTTTCCATGGCATTTAATATTGCTAATAGCTCCATAGAGGTTTGGAGGATTTATTTGCCAGTTACCCCTCAGCTTGTTGCTGAGGTAACAGGGTTACCTGAAACAGGAGAGGAATATTTTCCCACAACAGTAAACAAGGCCGTTGAGCTTCAATTCCAAACCCAGCGGTTCCTACGACAAGGTGAGAAGTTACAAACAACTCCTAAATAGGGAACTCTATGAACTTCACTTCCAGCACATTGGGCTAACATAGCTAATATCATAACTCAATATATCATGGGAGAAGGAAGGTATGTCTATGTTTTCACCCACCATTTTAGGTTGCTATGTCATTTACTCCACATTGAGCTGGTTAATCTTCCATATTACCTTTTCAGTTTCATTAAGAAGATGAGTTTATAGGTTGAAAAAGGCCACCATAATTCTCTGGCACATCATGGGATGATTAAGCTAATTGCTATGAGGGGTCTAGAAAAATCTATACCTCTAGGTATTTGGGTTGAATTTATAAAAGAAATAGGGTCATG
This sequence comes from Sequoia sempervirens, assembly GCA_007258455.2. Classification (NCBI taxonomy): domain Eukaryota; kingdom Viridiplantae; phylum Streptophyta; class Pinopsida; order Cupressales; family Cupressaceae; genus Sequoia; species Sequoia sempervirens. The sequence goes on from VDFB02151247.1 coordinate 9,080, forward strand.
TCATTCTTCATCCCTACAAATTGAGTCGCCGACTCATAAAACCCAACATAATAAGGGTAACTCTGAGAATCACCCTCAGAAGCTAGTTGTTAATGATTTGAGACCAAATGCTATGGATACAAAAGCCCCTGATAATGAAACCCCCATTCAAGAACTTGAGCATTCACAAGAAACAAAATAGATAAGCAGTAGGCTACGACCTCCCAATAGGGAGAATAAAGCTGCTAGTGGTGTTAGTACCCCTCCAATTATAACCCCTTACAACACCATGTTTAAACAAAAATATGTGGAAGCAGCCTCTGGCTTGCAAAAATTAGCTACTATTACACATACGATGACCCAAGACTCCCATGAAATAGATGTTGAGGTCTTGGCAACTAGAAAGATAGGTAAAGATAGGTTAAGTCAAGAGAAATGACACCAAAACCTACAAAATAAAAAGGAAAGAAACACAAAATCCCAGACCTCAAAAGAACAAGATGAGGAATATATGTCTGAACCATCCATTATCCCTAATGATCAAAGTAGAGAGGAGGATATAGATGATCAAGAACTCACCCCTTCTGCAGCACCTTCACATGAGCATCTTGATTTAGGGACACAAGAAATAGAGGTAAAATCCCATGACAACTCCCAAGCTTAGGAATACTCTGTAGAAGAATTTAGGGATTTGCAGACAAGGGTACAATGGTTGGAAGCCCAAATGTTAAACCTTTAGCCACAATTGCAACAATATCTTGATGCAAATTAGTGGAAGGCTGATGAGATTAAGGAGATTAAGGAGTTTGGGGGCTAGTTAAAATAGTTAACTCAAAAACATCCATTAGCTTTAGCAGGGTACATAGCTTTAATAGAACACAGGGAGATAATTGACAAGCTGAAAGCTTCATGGGAGATACAAATTGCTAAGGAATGTATGTCTCTAGAGCACCACCAGGACAAGATTATTGAGTTAAAGGATGAAATGGAACAAAGGATTTCAATTGATTATATCTCCAGGATTGAGCACCAACAGATTATCCAGAGCCTAAAAGACTAATGGGGGAAAGAGATCTTGGCAACAGTGCAACAATTGAAAACCGATTCAACGTGAGTCTGCAATTTTTGCATGAGGACATGCAATGTCTTCAGTTGGGGGGAAATGATGGGGTCAATATTTGTCTTAATTTTACCATAGTTTTTCTAGCTTTGTTTCCATCATAGTCCACCCTTTAGTCTATTTCTTCCTCAACTGCCATGATATTTGTTAGAAATTAAAGTTAATTGATATGAATTAAATGATGTGCAAATACTTAGGCAATTGACCGATTATAAGCATTAATCTTGGTGGTTATGTTAAACAGGTTAAAGGAATGAGGCATGAAGGCTACCAAGAGGATTCATGTGGTCCATTGGTTTCTATTTGGTTTATCTCTTTTAGTATAGCTTTATCCAATAGTTAGTAATTAGGTTTGTAATCGGTTAGAGGATTTTGAAATGTAGTAGGCCGCATGCCATATTACTGTTTTCCTAAATCAATCGAGCAATTCTGGTTGTACACTTGTAATCGGTGGACATGTTTATTTTAGTATTCTATTTTGTATTAAGACATATATATATGCTCTTTTGTGAGCATGAAAACATCTTAACTCTATTCTGAAACTGGAATTAATCTAAAAGCTATTGAAGTAATGAATTTGCGGATGTTATAACTATTTTACTCCATTCGACCAGTTGGGAGAAAGGGCCTGCTCCCCACCAGCACTTGGATTTCCTCTTTCTTTTGTTGTGTGTGAGGTATTATTTACATTTGCTAAGTGATTTTATATGTTGCAATTTAATTGAGATTGATAGTACTGCGTATGTGTTATTGAGTTGATTATGATTAATATGATTATATTTGTTAAAGTGTGACGCAATTTCACTATTATTAATGCTTGGTATGAGCATAGACCATAGAGGCAATGCATATCAATGAATTGGTGAAGTGTTTTCTACTTTAAGAATCTTGAAAGTAATCTATTAGACTTTATTATATCCTGTCACCAAGACACACAGGTCATGTCGCCTGAGTTATACAACTCTTGTCACCTGCACTATTTTAATAAAACTTTAGAAATTACATTCTTTCTTCTACTGTTATTAATTTTTATTGATAATATTTATATTGAAGAGTGTATACTTCAAGATATTAAGTGCACATTACCAAATTTTAATCAAGAATTCTAAAATAGATATGTTGGGTTAAAATAAGAAGGTAGAGATTTAAGATAGGACTATTGTTCAATTACAATTTGAAGGAGTGTTTTGAATTCTAGATTAGGAGGTGTTATTTAATTAGACTTTTAGATGCATTCATCCCCACTTGGTTCATTAGTTTCAGCCCTTAGGTAAACTACTGCAACACTGTTCACAAGCCTACATTCCTGGATTGACATTTGAAGGATAAACTGAGGAAACTATTATGAAATTCCTGAAGATTAATCCAAACCTATTTGTCAATCAAAGATAGAATTACAAGGATAAATTCAACCCATAGTTTAATCCAATCACATATCCCAACCCAATAGGTAAACTTTAACCTAAGGTTCCTCTCTTAAATTAAATGAACTTCTCTACCCAAATAGATTATTTTAATCCTAGGGTTTCATTCAAGAGTAAGGTATGATCAAGTGATCAATCAAGTAAAGATAACTGATGTGATTGCATAGCGTCACATCCTACCTTATCTTTCATACAATCTATATGGCTTATTAGCTAAATCTTATCATTCCCAAGTCTCTTAGCACAGTAAGCTATAGTGTCAAGTCACTTCACGACATGGATATACTTCATAATATGTATTTTTACTACCTATGTAAAGAAATAACATCATTATCTAAATTCCCCATATAAGGTATATAGGAGTGTAGAGATACTTTCCATCCATCATGAGTAATCTAGATCTTCCCTTGCCAATCTCATATTCAATGATCTTCCCTTTCATGACCAAGTTATCTACCTATCCTTTTTTTAAGGCATCAATGTTAATATCATTTGATCTTCCAATAAACATATATAAAGTATTGAGTGGTAATATTCCTTTCTCATTGGTCACAATTCTTGACCTTTTTGCTATCTTCCAATAACTCCAATACTTTATTCTTGTGGTCATAAAATGTATGACTTAATTGACCTCATAAATTACAAAGAATTCATTAGTTCTTCCAAATTGAAAACATATCTATGTTTTTCGTTGGATGGGGTACTTAATCTGAATCATTCCACTCTCTTTCTTCCCCCCTTAGTATTTTCACAACTTTCAATCTTCTCAAAGTTGAACTCCTAGCAAACACTTTCTTCTTTGAAAGAATTTTTCATTCCTTGTTGTGGGATTTCTATTGCATTTTTCTGTGCCTCAATGGCATACTTTGAATATACTTTTTCCCATAGTTAGATTCATCATTGATTTCTAATTCCGTAGATTCAATATTTTGGATCATTCAATAGAAGATCTAATGAATAATTAGAAAACTTAGAAGTTAAGAGGTACACTAATATTCCAATTCTTCCCAATGACCTTTTTTTTCTGGAGAAATTTCCATACTCTCAAAGCATCGTTAGTTGATGTACCTATCAACTTAGAACATTGTTTTCCTTACAACTTCTTTTGTTTTGACACATAGTGCCACATTGCATTCCATTTTCTTCTAGAACCTCTAAACATGTGTTGATTTTCACAGACATGTTGGTGAGTTCTTTTTATACTCCAACCTATCTATGTATTATCAAAACCTTTATTAGACTAACCTGATTTACCTTTTTCAGGTTTCTTTCTCATAGTCATATTTCCAAATGACTTTCCCCACTTCTAAGTAATATTCATAACCTTTTTAGAGATACCAAAGTTGTTTAGTCTCTTTTTCTCATTTTAATCAAAACTCCAAATTGATCTCATTGATTTTGGTTGGTGGAACCATGTCCACTACATTGATCACTTCATTCTTGACCATTTTGGTCTTTTCCCTTTTCCTAGGTACTAACTCTTTTCTTGCAATATCCTATCCTTATACAAGACTTAGATTTATGTCAAGATTTCTCCAACCTTGTGGATACCTCTTTTGTTGACTCTCTACTTTGATCTAATTTATGTTGACATTGCATACGCATAGATTTGTAGTATTTTCACTAATTCTAAGAATTCTTGACTAGTCTTTACCACTATAGGTTGCTACTATTAAAGGGTTCATCTCATTTCTTCCCATTCCCTTAGAGTCATATAACTATTTCATAGGATAAAGTTATATATGGGTTATTCTTCCTAACCTTCCTACATAACTCAATTTCATAATCTTCCACAATCCTAGGTAATATCATAAGTTGTTGGTTTAGGAGTTCCTAATCTAGGGAGGGATCTTAACTAGTCCCAAATTACTTAAATTCCTAGAAATTCTCATCTTTTTAACTTCCCTATGTTCTTTCTCTTGCCATTGTGGCACACGAACTTTCAACCATTATCATCTGATAAGGTTTACACATTGTTTGCATAATGAGCTCATAGGTTTCAATGCTAAACCTGGTAGCTTCGATACCACATGTGACATGTCAACCCTTCAATGCAGTAAAAATTTCTAAATTTACACCTTGCGAGTAAATAAATTAGATAACAAGTCATTGCAATAAAAAAATTCTTTCTTTATTGAGAATATACAAACAAGATGTCATATCAAATTACAATAAAGATTCATTTTCATTACAATAACTTCAGAAGTTACAATAATACAAGAATATATGCATTTACATACATAGCTCCAATGAGCTTTAGAACAAATAGTTGTAAGATGGTCCAAGATCCTTCCTTTCAAATCTTGGTTCTTCTGTCACTTGCTACGTAGGAGAAGCATCACTCAAGCACTTTTTTTTCAACTAAGGACTCATAATGTGATCCCACGCACATCTATCATTCAATAGATAGCCCTTCCATTCAACGAAGAGATTGGTAGAGTAACCGATAATGACAACCAACTTAGCATAGTGTTGTGTCCTATATAACTAGAAATTGTAATCCCACAATCTCGAACTAGCATGTAATATTGGATCATGGTAAACTGACAGTGTAGTCTCGATAGTCACACAATCCATAATGGAGTCTCGGACGTTACACTACTTTGATCAAAGAGTTACATTCAGTATTCCTACTGAGAGTCATCTATCACATTCACTACTCAAGGCCGATTTGACTTAGGGCTATCTTAAACTATGCATA
>VDFB02151248.1:0-58347 GCA_007258455.2 Sequoia sempervirens
TAGAGGAGAAAGATGTAGATCTCCACATTAATGCTTTTAATCTTGTAAGTATATTGTAACATATCTTTGTTGTATATTAATACATTGGTTTAATGCTTTAGAATGTGGGATTTTTTACTTAAAAAATCTCCCTTGTGTTTATTATTGTCTATTCTCTTTTATCTATTCTTCTTTGTTCTTATTCTTGAATTTGTTAATTTATATGTTGTTATGCTACAAAGATTTACTTATTTTTGAAATCTAATTTACTTTCCTCAATGTATTAATATTGTAAATTATGTGTGTCCCAATTCATCTTTATGGGCATAGTTATGTCTACTTGTATCAAGCATATTGATTTAGAAAATTGTATGGTACTAGGAGGTGCATACTAAGGTATTTCTTCCTTTTAGATGGTAATAGAGCTTTGGTGATTCCATGTTTTCATGTAATTGTATTTTGTTGCATGTATTTTCATGTGAGGTACATTTTCTTGCATATTTGTGTATATGATATTTATATGGTGTTTGAGGTTCTAGATATTTTTACTTTTATGATTTCTTAGCTTGAATAGCTTGAGGAAATCTGTAGGGATTGTAGTGTTGAAAAATACCATTGTGAACATTTTCACACTTAATTTGGGAATAATTAATATTAAAATGACTTAAGATTGCCTTGATCTAGTGTTGTGATTTTTTTTACATATCCACATTAGGTCTGGAGCCCTTTTTAAGCTAGAGAAACCTAACTTTTCCTTGATTTAATGTTGTAAAGTGTATTCATTTATACCTTCACATTAAATTTAGGGCCCCTGGACCTAATGTTTCCTTAATCAAGTGTCATAATGTGTTGTACACATTCACATTGGATTTAGGGCCCTTTTAAGCTAAATAGGCCTAATTTTTCCAAATTTTGATGTTGTAAAACTTGTATATTTATTTACAATTTCACATTGAATTTTTGGCCCTCATGCATTTATGACCTTTATATCATCATTAATAGGCCCCTAAGACCCTATATATTATGCATCTTGAGGCATATTTTAACCAAAATCCTGACATAGACATCAAATAAACTTAATTTCTTCACTCCCTGACACTCTCTCTCCAAAAAGACCCTGTGGGACCCATACTCCATCTTGGGTGTATGAGTCCCATTTGGCCTATTTTTAGGGTTTTGAGCAAGAAATCTAGTTTTAAGTTCAAATTTCATGAATGTTGGCCTATGGGATGTAATAAACAGGATAGTGGATGGATTTCCTATATAAACAAGGTCTCAAATCATTATTTCATTAATTCTTTGTGATATCAAGTCAAGCACTCAAGAGTTAAGAATTCCAAGACATTACAAGATCATCAAGAGAGCATTCAAGATCATTTCTAAGGAATTTGAGAGCATATTCTTCATCAATTATTGCAGCAATTCAAAATCCATGATCATGTCAAGATTATCAAGCATTGAACATGTTGAGCTAGTGTTTTGATGTAGCATTGTAGATCCATTTGCAAGCATCGTTCCACACTTATTTCAAGATCTAGATCCACATCCTTCATGGTCACTTCATGTTAGGTTTCTAGTCTAAAAGACATCATTCAAGGTATCATTATTCATGTTTCATGTTCCATTCTTCATGTTTCATGTCCTTACTTCATTATCTCATCATTTGGTTTAATTACCTAAAAAGGGTTTGACCAAGGCAAACCCCCATTTACTAACAAATCAACAAGTTTTTCTCTCTCTGCATGTGTGATTGCAGATCTAGGTTTCTTGGAGCTTGAAGATCCCTTGGAAATTAAATTACAAGCTTAGAGAAAGTTGTTGGAGTTTCCCCCTCATTTGTAAGGTTGTTATCTTCACAAAAAGTCATCTACAGGTCTGAAATCAAGGTTTCAAATCTAGAAACAAAGTGTGGTAGAAAGAGAAGAGATTGGAGAGTAGAATCAGACCTTAACCTTCAGAAAAAGTACACTGGGACTAATCCACCACCTTGGGCATGAGTCCCATTACAACCAATTTTTCAAGGTTGAACTAGAGATTCAGGATCAACACTAGTGTCAGATTCTAGTTTTGGTGCAGAAAACCCAGTCTTAGACTAAATCACCCATACTGGCGTATGAGTCATATTCAACATCAAAATCAATGTTTTCAGCATTTTAGTTCCTCATTCAAGCCTCTATATATTCCCAACTGCACACCTCTAATTTTTTAGTTCTCTGTTTTAATTTACTTGCATTTCTAGGTTATTTAATTAAGTTTTGCATATCATTAAGCTTCATAATTAGGTTTTTTGTTTCATTTGTCTTTCCAAGAACTAGCTTGGTGTTGAACCCCTCTTTAGTTTATAATCAGACCCTAGGACAACCCTGTCACAAGATCTCCTTCCCCTACTTCATCCTTGGATTGAGATCTCTACGGTTTGTCCTTGAATGAGAGTGTTTGAAGTTTGTTATTCTATCTCCCAAGTATAGAAGCAACAAAATTCAACTTTTCATTTTGGTGAACCTACATTTAGAACATCATAAATCTGATTTGGAGTGCATCATCATCCTAGATCTTGCTTGCATTAACATTGCATTAGGGTTTGCATTAGTTAATTAACATTCTAGGGTTTCTAATCTTGCATTAGTGAAAATGCATATAGATTTCATTTTTAAATCTCAAATAATTGAAAATCATATAAAATCTGCATTTTCACTTAGGTTACAACTCATACAAATTAAAAAAGCATAGAAAACACTTAATATTTCTTGAAAATTTGTGAAAAAAAACCCTAACTAGGACTTATATGCCCCTCTGGGCCATTTAGTCCCAATCAATATTTTAAACTTCCTTTTATAACATTAACAACCTCATTTCTATGCTTCCTAAGCTTGTTGGTAACATATAATATCAATCTGGAAAGTTTCAGTAACTTTTTTTTATGTATCTAGGTCAAATCATCCATGTAGTGTAGTCATCTTTTTTTAAGAATCATTTCAAAAATTTATTGCAGTAGTAAAAATCTTTAGATATGTGGGACATTTGTTTACATTTTTGAAGAATTGCATAAATTAGATAATTTACTTTTGCATATTAGCATGTTTCCTTTTAAGAGATGTGGTTTTGATATGATTAAGAATGGATTGCATAAGTATGCAACATCCCCTCTTATGAGTTCAATTTAGAGTACAATAATGAGTTCATTAAGAAACATGTTAGTCATCCTTCTATTATCTTTCATAGTTATGAGAACATCTTAGAGAAATCAAATCAAACCATTGATGCAATCCTTAATATTACATGTCCTATTGGTGAGGATGGTATGATACAAGAGGATACAAGCATATAAAACCATAAAATCCATAATTGTTCTTCTCCTAATACCTCTCCTACTAGTGACGAAGGTATCTTCGTGAAAGAAGGTACAATTAATGAGAATCATGAGAGTCTTGATTATCTCTCTCCTCCTCCATCTTGGGAATATATTATGACACAAGAAGATAAGATCATATACACATTTCTAAACATCACCTTACCTAGTCTACACTCATCCCTTGCTTGTGAGAATATTTTAGTGAAAGAGGATGAAATCATAGAGAGCCATGATAGTCAAATTTTCGCTTCTCTTAATATCCCTCTTTGATGCGAAGAGGATAGCCTAGTGTTAGAAGGTGCACCTATTGAGAGTCATGAGAATCTTGTTCCTCCCTTCCCTAATACTCCTAACATTTTGGAAAGATCTATTTGGTAAACATGAAAATCATAATTGTCCTTCTCTTGATGCCTCCCCTACTTGTGATGAAGCTACTTTACAAAATCTAACCATGGAATGTGATGAACATCTTACAAGATCTCCTACTAGGGTAGATAGTATGGCGCAAAAGAATGAGACGTTAGAGAAAAAGGATCAAGTCATCAACAATCATTACAATCAAATAGAGCCTTCTTCAAATACCCCCACTATTGATAAACCAAACAATCTAACCATTGATCATTCCCATACTTGCGATGAAGTCATTTTAGAAGAACCAACCCTTGAATGTCATGAACATCTAGTTTGTTGTTATCCTAAAGACTCTCCTCCTAGGGAGGTTATCATGGTGCAAGAAAAGGATAACATTGAAAATAGTGATATAGTGTCCTTAGATGAAGATGATTAAGTAACATTAGACTCTCCTTCACTAAGGGACATTAATATTATTCAACCTCAACTCATCCTTTACCCGCCTTCACACAAACCTCTGACTCAAAATAAACCTGAACTTTTCCTTTACCCACCTAGGAATAATGTTTTACAGTAGCCAGGTTATAATATTGTTGCTCATACATATAAAACTAGAAACAATTCACAACCAAAACAAACACCTTCAACATCCCTCCCATTACCTAATCCTATCTTACCGGGTCCTCCTTGCTTTCTTTCACAAAGTGGAGAAGAGTATGATCTTTTGGAACAACTTAAGAACACTCCTACCAAGATATCATTGTGGGACCTTATTCAAGGCTTCCCTTATTATCTCAACTTGATTCAGAATGCTTTACAACAAGCTCCTATCTCCTCTAATGCATAATTTAATGGCATAACAACCTTGATTCAAGGAATGAATGTTGACATTGTTTTCCACCAAAGTGAGCTCCCCCCTTTGGAAGTGCAAAAACAAAATGACACTTTCATGATAATAGCTATCTATAATAGGTTGGGAATAAAAAGAACCCTTGTCAAAAATGGCTCCACTCTTAATGTGTGTAGTGTATCCCTTTTGAATAAGCTTGGTGTGGATAAATAAAAAATTGAACCTGACTCTTTATCTATTAAGGTATTTGACAATGTAGGAAAACAACTACTTGGAGTGATTACATTACCTATCATAGTTGGAAAGGCCACATTAGGAACCCTGATTCATGTTATGCCTCATGATATTTCATACAACCTCCTTTTAGGAAGACTATGGATTCATGAGATGCACGCGGTGCCCTCTACCCTTGATCATATGATGAAATATGTCTATAACAACAATATATACAATTAAAGTCGACCCTGAACCAAACAATTGCTTGAACATTGACAACGATAAGGAAAATCCTTTGAAAAAATTGACACCAACTACACAAGTGGAACCCATGCAACATAAAGACAAATAAAACTATATTGAGGAAGTCATGAAGCCATTAGAAGATGATTGGGGTTCCATATATTTTGAACCAACATTCATGGGAGAATACAAGATCATAAATAGAGATTCAGAAAAGGGAAAAGAAAAAGCAGTAATGTCAACACAAAAATTGGAAGACCCTTCAAAAGCATCTACCTCAACCACTTTAGAAAAAAATACAACAAATTACACAAAAAACTTTGATGAAGCTAATTACGAGCAACCACTGAATCCCAAAGAAATGAAAAAATTTTACTGTTCAAGAGGTTATGAACTTATGAAACAACTGGGATATAGTGGAAAAGGATGTGGTACTAGAGAACAAGGTATTTGTGTCCCTATAGAGCCTAAAATAGAACAAACAACTCATGGTCTTGGTTATTGTCCTTCGATCGAAATCAAACCAACAAATAAGATTTCACTTAATATCAACAGTCTTACAAAAGATTCTTCTAAGACAAATTTAACAGTAGTGCACCCTGAGTTGATAGACACTACAAGTCTTGATTGTTATCCTTTGAGAGAAACAAATAAGTACACACTTAACATTAATTTCATCGCGCAAAACACTTATGATTTGACTTTGATAGATTTTACACACTCCTATAAAGGAGAGTACAAAATTTTGTAATCTCAAGAGTCTTGTGTAAGTTTGACATCTTGTACTAAGCAAGAGATATCTTTGTCACTGTTATCTGATTTTGCTTCCAGCTAAATCAAGTAGACTTATGATTGTGTTTGCATTTAAATGATAAAAGGTGCATATCTTTTTATGCTAAGTTTCATCCATGTGCATAAAAGAGATTATCAAAAGATTGCATTATTACAGTTATGCAATTGCATACAATAGAAAATAGTGTCAAAATTTATTATAATTGTAGTCTTTATTGATGACCATAAGTGTATAGTGTCCCTCACAAGCTGAGGGATTGACTATTTTAATGCATATAAAGAAAAAACTATACATTTACAAATAAAGAAAGAATGCACATAAAGAGAAAGGGGACCCATCATTGGTTGAATGACAAATCCTGGTTGCTTGGTCCTACATCATTTTCATTCCCTCTCGCTTGTCCTGCTTCTAGTTGATGCTCTCCTTGCTACTCCTGGGTTCCCTACATCTGTGAGAAGAGTGTTGTTAAAGTAATGAAGGATCACCAGTCAAAATATGTGCAAGCATCCATAAATATATAATTTGATCCTTATATACATTAAAATAGATAGCATAGGTCATAGATGTCCAAGAAAACAAGAGAGTTATCAAACACATCTAGCATATGCTCTATTTTATCTAACATGTTTTCTCCTTGTGAAGATATAGGTCTAACCTTTGTTACTATTTTGATTCATCTGATTACATCATGTGGAGTAAAATGTGGCTCCCACGAGGGTTGAGCCCAACATGTTGCCCTCTTGTTTTTAGGAGGGATAGGGAATTGAGCAACTTGATCAAATTAATGATAAACCTATTCTTGATGCATTAAATCAATATGGAATCATACTATTTCATCAACTTTCATTATCAGATTCTAAATATGCAACAAAACTATGTGAATTATCAAGAAAGATTACTCTTCATATTTTTACAATGAACCAAACAATAGGTTGCCATCATGTTGATGAAAGGGGCAGTCATTTATTCTTGGAAATATTACTTTGTTGGATGTCTTTCAATCTTCTTAAGTGGATCCATATTCCATTTAAATAGTGATATGAGTTGTATTTCATTGTCATCATTGATTCCTTTGATAGGGGAAATATGAAGACTGAAGTACAGATGCATCAAGTTCAATTATGGATAATCACAATGGCAGAGGAGCTACATAGTCATATCAAGAGCTATCAAGTGACATCATGAGCTATCATGAGCTATATGGATCAGCCATAGGTGATAAATGAAATGCATGGTCAAGGCCACCATGTCAACATACTATCCCAAAGAGCTATGCATGAAAAAAGGGGACATCAAACAGTGAAGGAACAACCTCAATATATGAACGATAGTCATATAATATTGAAAACTAGCTGATAAGAAAAGGAATTAGTCAAATAGTTTTGAAAGAGTGAGGGGAGTCACTTTGGAGCAAGGTAGATTTTAAAGATTATACAAATTGGGGAAACAGTTGGAATAGTGACAACAAAATAAGATGATTGACAAGACAAGTTCAGTCTTGTAAAGGTTTGCATACATTGGAGATAGTTGTAGGTCACACAACATCTATGAGGGACAATCAACAAAGTGAAATATAATATCCAAGAGGTAGTGAACTGAATAGATGATAAGAACATTGTTATTTAAAGCAAAGACAACATTCAATGGAGTAATAATAGTGACCATATGTGATCAAATAATACATTCATGACAAAAATTCAAAGAATTTCATCTTGATTGCTTATGAGACCAAGAGTAGGGCATGTTTATGACTAGGGCATGTCACAAAGCCATCCAGTAAGGGTAGTATCAATCAATCAAAGGCACTATAATGCCCCGCCAGAGAACCTAGAGAACAACACACAAAGCAACAAAATAATCGAATAATTTATTTTTTAAACATTCGATTATAAGAAGAGTATAAGAACATATACAAAAACGTTCTCAGGATTCCATGACAATGCTACTTAAAATTTCTCAAGAAATAATATCACACCCTTATACCAAAGACATAATACATAAGGATAGAACAATACAATAATATAAGATCCAATTACATATTCAAAATGAAGTTAATTACATATTCAAGATACATCAAGTGAGGTTTTGATAAATCTCGAAACATCAAAATCATAATACAATAAAATCTCATGTATAACTATCAAGATAGTATACAATATGAATGGCGATCATGTACAACCGTCAATCTCATTCATGAGCATGCTTAGCATCCAACTCCATGAACAAAGTGAAACTAGGAACCTGTGAAGAAAAATCTCGTCTCGAGCTGCATAATCTGAAAGGGGACCCAATGGAGGATAGAGCACGTTCCTCCCAACCACGTGGTACCCTAAGGTCCACTCCCATGTGCTAGGAGATAATATCAGGTCCTCAAGTTAATTAAACATACAAGAGAATAGAACATAACATCATATGGCTAACAATCACATAACGATATGACAATACCTAAATCACATGATCACTAACAAGCTCCTAGATGCAACAACAAAACCAAAGGTGACTCTACACAAGAGACCAAAAAATATGTATAAGGATAAGAATGTCATCACACAGTTGTTCTAGGTTACCTTGGTGAATCTTCCTAGATTATCAGCCCTCGTCTTGAGTTACCCTGACAATCTTTATGGATTCTCGGCCCCTAAACAAACTCATGTGGAACAGAAACACTTTTCGAGAGGACAAAGTGAACGACTATGCCATTCCAGGCCATCTCAACCTACCATTAATCTATACAAACATTAAGACACTAGGTGAGGCATTCCAACTATTTTAATTAATTAATGAATACCACCGAACCCCAAATATATTTATTATGGTTTTCTCTTAATTATAAACTTTCGATAGGTTACCCTGGCTACCACTTAGGGTTTTGACACCTATCAAAAGTCACTCTTCCTTTTGCAAAATCAAAACATATAGGATAGCCAACATGCACAAATCAAAATAGGGTATGATCTCATTTCATCCATGACATAAAACACCATACTCTCGTTCACCACATAGGCATCATAAACAACGTGCATGACCTAATCCAACAAATCCTATACAAGAATTATGAAACTCAACTAACTCAAACAATTTTTTAAAGAACATACCATCTCAGGAAGACATATGGACCAAAATACACAACATTCCTTCACATTTAAACATTTTCAAGCATAATCATCATTCACTTCAAATATATTTAAACAACATATGTCAAAACATTTATTTTCATATCAAATGTAGACTTAACTTTTACCAATCAAATACTTATAATTCTAGCAAATCAAAAACTACCATTATAATTATTTGTGATCATAGCTTAAATACTCACTCTACGCATAACTTAAATATTTCTTTTCACAATACTAAAAATTTCTTTTAAATCAAACTTGTTATAAACAAATACAATTAAAAGAATTTCAATTCCTAGTAATAAATTTAATATAAAACTTCAACTTTTAATGATATTAAAAAAATAACTCAATTGAACATCATTTAAATACTTTCAAATTTTAATATAAGAATTTAATATAAATAATAATTTCGATAAACTTAAACACAATATGCATCTATAAATAAGAATAGATAATAATTAGTTAAGTGAGGATAAACTCACACACAGATATAAATATATACTTGTTAACATAAATACACAATTGCCATCAAATTCAAATTTCTGAATACAACTCTTAAAACATATAATCATCAATAGATAAGTCAAAGATACTAACAACACTCATATAAACTCTTTCTCTAATAGTAGTTTTCTTTAATGAGAGCCATTATGCATTTAATATCATTTAAGAGAAGTTTATTTGAACAAAAGATAAACTACTACAACCAAATTTGGTTCCAATTTAAAGAAATCTAAAACTCAAAATATGGAACAAAATAGGTGTTTCAAAGAAGCATCAAATCTAATACATTGATCAAAATACAGCGAATAAAGAGCCAGTCTCTGTGGTTTATAGATATCAATCTGGGCTTAAGAGATAACAACGATCTTTAAAGGATTTCACAAGTTTAAGATGGTGCATTTAATAAACTTTCCAACCTAGCCAATATTTATTTACCAACAGAATATTCTAGATTTGATAAACAAATAAATACTTCAAATTTGATAAATAGCACAATTCATGATAACTACATTTCTTATAATAAATTGCAGAATGTTATTCTAATTCTTTGAATTTTATTCCTAATTATTTCTTGTTGATTGTGCAGGTTTGGTAGAGTTATTCTTTTCCAAGAAAAGAATATATAAACATTATGTTTTAAAAATTTATTTAAGAACTTGCAAGAAAACCAAAAGAAGACCTGTTAAAGCTTGATAGCTAAGCTAAAACAAAATCTGAAGCTACCGTTAATCCCACTTGTAACACTGGAAAATTGATGAAGAAATCCGAACTATCCAGCCCCCAAAATATTTTTACAACCAAAAAATGTGATAAAAGCTGTGATAAAATCTTTTCTAGAAAAACTACTGCCGTTGAGAAAAAAATTTCTAGAAAAATGCCATGAAAACAAATTTTCACAACCAAAAGCTTTTAATTCCAATCCAATTAACTCATGATTGCCAAAATTAACTCAAAGTTAGCATGCAAACAAATTGAGCATTCAATTCAAACTAAATAAACACTCAAAATAGTATATTTTGACTTGAAGTCATGTTTAAAGATATTTTTACATCTTCTGTTGAAAACAACAATTCAACATTATCTACTTTCAAACATTTTAAATTGCACATTGAAATATATATATCTTTTAGTCAAAAATTGCTATTACAAATAAAT
Organism: Sequoia sempervirens; assembly: GCA_007258455.2. Classification (NCBI taxonomy): domain Eukaryota; kingdom Viridiplantae; phylum Streptophyta; class Pinopsida; order Cupressales; family Cupressaceae; genus Sequoia; species Sequoia sempervirens. Next base: position 10,563 of record VDFB02151248.1, read on the forward strand.
AAATATCTCTTTTAATTAATTTACTTAATCAAAACCTTTTAAAACAACAATCACTTTTAATCGAACATTTCCACATCATCAATTAAATCAATAACTAATCAATTATCCATTAAACTAATTAATATTTTCAAACTTGAAAAAAATATGAAGACATGACAGACCCGAACAACATAACACAATGACAATGGGTGACAAACGGATACTCGTTCTATAAAGGAATGATGGCTAAAAGAAAGACCTAACATTATCTTCAATACAACATGTTTCCATTGGGTCAAGGCACACTCAGACTTGACAAAGTAGGTGAAGTCGATACTCGGTACCTGCAAATTGCATCAAACAACACTATTAAACGTACCTATATAAACCAACAATCACACCATGAAAGAGAGTCATAGAGTAGCAGGGTATTCACAAATGAGTAATGCTACACTATATCCTTCACCAAGACTAAATTGCAATACTACATCATGAGTAAAATCAGATACATTATCATAAACACACTAAAACAACTACCAACAGAACATAAACAGTCTGAAACAAAGTGCAGCAACTAGAGGGGCACTACATGCACTCAATAAAGAACAAACCAAATGTAGCTATGAGATGTTGGATAGTCTTGTGAATAGTAGAGATAGAGGACAGTCATAAGATTGATCATGAGTATGTCAGAGATATGGCCCTGTTTAAAGCTAAAATGGTGAACACGACATATAATACCACTGAAGATTGAATGGATGAGCATCTTTTTGTGATAACGGTTCATGTATATTAGGGTCTCAAAATCTATTCCATGATATTGCATGATCGGTCTTCATATAGTTCTATTTCCATGCTTTTGTCCCATTGGGAACTTCTTCCAAGGCTTGGTGGTACTGAAAGAAATGTTGTAGTACAAAGCTCAGTAGTCATGATAATCCTTGCATGGGTCATCAAGATAATAACATGAGGACATTAGCCAATATAGTGAATATGATAAGCAGAAATGGGATTTGAGGTATGGACAAATTTTTGCAATAGTTTTCCTTTTTATTTGGTTCCACTAAATGCTACCATGTTAAAATTGCTACATATTTATAAAAAAAATGTGCTTCTGGTAGACCTTTGGATAGTCACATTTCTTACCATGATGATAAACAAAGGGTTTTGAATGAAAATTTGCAACTGAGGAGTGTGTACAACTATAAGCAGAACTATAGGTGAATTTGAGAATCAACTTGAATGCAACATAAATAATAATCGAGTTGTGACAACAGGAAGTTGTAGGAATATTTCTATAGTGAAGTCCATGTGCATTGGCTTAAATAGGATGGTCTGCAACAAACACTCAGAAAGGCCATTTATATTCTGTGTGTTTCTACAAAATTCATGTATATGTGTAAATATGCCAAGCATTAACCTACGCCTCCTTGGCATAGTTTGCATGATCAATAGAATTTGGATTGTCACTTTGACATGCGTGCTTTTGGAAGATGTATATGAAATGAATACAAAGGTCCAACCAATATATCAAAGCTTGCACATAATGGAGACTCAGTCCATGACACCAACAAAATAGAGAGGTTTAAGATACTTGCACAACAAGCAAATGTAATTAGTGCATTTACAAAGCTAAACCATCAACCAAGAAAGTGAAAACCCAAAAGGAAAAAGTAAGGGTTCAAGTCAAAAAGGTAGTTTTCATGAAGGAATGAAAAGATGCATAGAGTCTTTGACTCATACCCGTACTATTCAATGGCATTGAATCATTTTGCAAACCATTTTTCTTCACACATCAGCATTGTCTTGTGGAACAATTGACAGAGACATCTTTTGTTTCAACTAATAAATATCTCATAAAATATCATTCATATTATGATCTTGCACAATCTTGTCACAACAAAGGTGAGTATCACAGTGAAAAACAAGATGCCATGTTTTTTAAAATCTACAGAAAAAATAAAAAAGGAAGCCCTTGAATTCTTCAATTCATGAGAGGAAGGTATGTATTTCATTGACCAAGCATGAACACAAATGCACAAAAAATCAAAATATTTTTAGCATTTTTTGAAGAGGAGAATGAGGAAAATGGGTTTTCCTTTTAATATCAGAGAACAAAAACCTACAGCAAGCGTGGCCGCGGCCATGGAAATAAAAAAGGGCATCCATTATTTTTGCAAGGTAATCAAATATCTTCAAGAAAATGGATATTAATTATAGAAGAGAGCAAAGGTGAAAAATGCATTCATTTTTATGCAAGAGGGTTCGAACTTGAGAAAAAATTTCTTCAGGAAAATAAGTAGAACCATAGCATAAGTTCATTAGAAGATTACCAAGCTTTTCCTACCGTTTCCTTGCAAGAAGCTCTGCACAGAACCATCCAGAAGTCTCCACAAAGAAAAACCCTTGATGGCGGTAGGATAGGTTTTCCAGAAGGCTCAAAAAGTCACAAATGAAATGCCTTGCAAACATTTTGCATCAATTTTCTTTGCTAAGGTTTTTTCCCTAAACATGTCAATTGCAAAAAGGCATTTTTTCCTTTGTTTCTTTTTATTTTCTCCTCAACTAATTCCCATGTATCGTATATGCCTTGTTTTCTTTTATATTTTTCCAATCAAATGAATAAGTCAATAAAATTTTCCATTTTATATTTATGCCTTTCAAAAATGCTCGAGCCTTTTCTTTTATTTTGCACTAATTTGAAATGTAAAACATTTATTTAGGTGATGTTATTATAAATTACCTTATTTAAATGTTATATGTAATGCAAGATAAAGAGCATGTTCCTTAAAAATATGGTCAAGGGAGATGATTGAAGGTTATTTATGTCAATGCAAGCATATAGGAGGTAGTTTGAAGATTAATGACTTGGTGCCAGGTGTGAGTCAAAATAGGTTGAAGACATGTTTAATAAAAAATGATGACTCATGCCAAGCTTGTGCCAGGCATGTGGGCAGTTTGGAGATTGACCAACATGGGAAGGGTGTGTAGATTGTGTTTGATTGATTATGGAGGGAATGAACCATTTAAAGGAAAAAATTTCATGCTTTTAGTGTGGCTTGGGTCATGACTTGACTTTTTTGCATTTTGGTGACCTTTTGGAGGGGTTTTGGAAGCTTCCTTTTTGTCTTTTCTACTACATCCAATCAGGAGTTTCTAGAAGGACATGTGTCGGGCAGTGGTTTTAGAAATGTATAAGTAACATCAAATAGAGTTTTTGGAGAGAGTTCTTTCTTTTTGTAGCATGCATTGTGGCTTATTTTGGAGCTCTTTCAGTAGGAGATAGCATTGGGACTCATTTACAAGCATGTACAACAGTTGTAACACCTTTTGATCAATAAGTAAATCTATTTTAGCTTCTCATTTTGCTATTTTATTGTGAAAGCTTTTAAAAATAGTTGATGAAATCTATGGTGGAATTTTTTTCCCTTTCATTTTTTCCTATTTTGTTTTCCTTTATGAAGTTAATATGAACTATTGCAGGTCATAACATGTGTTGAGTTACTTTAGGAAATAGTCTAAGTTGTGAAGACATTTTTACTTCCTTCTAGATGTTTTCCTTGATATTTTTAGCCTGGTTATGAAGCATTGATGCAAAGACATATGAAGTTTTGAGTTGTGTAAGCCATTGTTTAAGTTGTTGATCATTCTTGTGTGTAAAAGCAACAGTTTTATGCTTGGGATCATTTTGGTGCATCACCATAGGGGTTTAGTTTTCTTTTCATGTTTCTTTCTCCCCTTTTCCCAACAAGAAATAGATTAGGTGACACCATTTAGGAGCCAACCTTATCTGGAGGTCCACTCCAAGTTTAGGTGACCCACAGCCTAGGAGTGTTCCCATGTTGCTCCAAATTGTTAAGTTTTTCAACTTACCAAGGGTGCAGATTTGAAGAGTTAATAATTTTGGCATGCCTGGTGGGACTGTGAACTGATTCTCAGTCCATTTTATACTCTTTGCTACTATTTTTTGGTGTGTGCAATAGTTGATTACTGCATTTTGAGGCATTTCAAATACATACATGGTGACTCCTAGAAGTTTTTACTGATTTCAGTATAATCAAGAGTTGGTTAGTTTCAAGTAAATCTGATTTTTTATTCTGAATGAATAAACATGTCTATGTTTCATGGAAGCATTTCATATCACCCAAAATATCATGAAAATTCTATTTACCCTTCATATCACGAAAATCATGCATGTATTCCCTCTTACCAGACATATCACATAGAATAGCTTGTTGGTTTTATTCCAAGTGTCAATGTAACAACAGATTACCAACAATCCTATCATGTTTTCCATCCTCTCATCCCTACTCAATCTCAATATCAACCAATATTATTGGATGTTGTTGATATTTGGTTGTCATTGATGTCAACACTATTATTATTAATGTCTTCAAGGTTGTATATGTCGAGGATATTGAGAAAATTGTAATAAAATATGTTACAGGTTGCAATGGTGTAGTGGAGTTTTGTATGTTGGCCAACTCAATATATTGATGATAAGAGGTTGTGGATTAAAGGGTTTTTTGTCGAGTATATCTAGTTTATCCACTTGAAGTTTTAGAGATCCGTATGAAGATTTGATCGAGTTATGAGTATCTATGTTCTAACAGTTGTTCAGTTGTTCTAGTTGGTGTTCCTGAAGAAGATGATGTGATTCTAGTAACTTCAGTTGTTGTGGATGCTTCTGTGGTGATTCATGATGCTTGTCGATGTTTCTAGATCATGTTCTATATGTGTTGTTGTTTCACATTGATCGTTCTGCTCACGATTGGTGATTTTCTTTTGTGAGTTCATGTTTTTCATGTTCTTGGCCAACAGGGTGATTATAGTGTGTTGTGGATCTTCGAGGAATAATTTTTGAAGGTTTTTCATGTTTGAGGACTTTGTTTTGGGTCCTTACTATGTTATGGTTGACTTTGGTTGATTCGCATTGTAAATTTTTTATTGATTTGGGCTGAAAGTCTGTACATGTTTTATATTTTGTTGAAACTGACATGTAGATGATGTTATCCCTAGTTGCAGATATATATGAGTGATTGTTTATATCATTTGTATGTAAGTGATGCGAAGTATATGAGTGTTGTGTGTGAATAATGTTCAAATCATTTCGAAGGAAAAAGTAAAGTGTGAAGAAGAGTGAGTAGAAGAAAGTGTGCTTAACCAAAACTGTAATTAGGCATTAGCAGATGTTATTCTCCTGTTTAAATCTTGCGGATGTAATCTGAATCTTTCTACAGGACAGTGAGTCTTCTTTGGGCAGTAAGCCTTTTGTATTTGAGCAGTGTGCTCTAGGCAGTGTGCCTACATGTATGTATATTCCCCATTTGTACAATTATTTTATACTTTTAACATGGTATAATATTGTGGAATAATCTCCACCATGGTTTTTCCCTTAACAGGGTCTCCACGTAAAAATCTTGGTGTTATGTGTATTTCTAATGTGGTGATGATTTATACTTTCATGTTTATTTATCAGATCTGAGAATAAGTTTATTAAGTATAATTTCTGTGACAAATGATTCAACCCTCCTCTCATTTGTCTACCCTTGTGCTGCCAACAATTGGTATCAAAGCAGGTTCCTTGGAAGAAGTTTGATAGTTTGAGGTGATCCGGGACGGCGACATATAAGAAGGATAGTCTGAGATTTGATGGAACAAATTATTCTCTATGGAAGATGTAAATGGAGTGTCATCTGAGATGCATTGGTGAATCTTTTTGGAACATTACAAAGAATAGGTATATCATCCCATAGAATAGTCCTACTTCTGCTGAGATCAAGGATGTCTAGTACAATATCAGGGCTAAGGAAGCATTGTTGAGTGCTCTAACTAATTCCAAGATGAAAAATGTAATGGATCTGAAGACTGCTTATAAGATCTAGAAAATTTTGGAAACTCTGTATGAAGGTGATACCCATGTGAAGATGGCTAAACTGTAAAGTCTGAAAGGGAAATATGAAACATTGAGAATGGGTGAAGATGAGAACATCACTTCTTTTATGCAGGGTGTGAATGAAATTGTGTGTAATATCAGATGTGCTGGTGGAACATTGGAAGAATTAGAGATTGTTGCTAAAGTGCTTAAATCCTTTCTTGGTGCATACAAACACAAAGCTGCTACTATAGAGGAGATCTAGAATGTGACAAATGTAACTAGAGACATGTTGATTGGTAAGCTTGTTTCTTTTGACTTAAGTGAGTTTGGTGATTTTCTTCCTAAGACAAAATCTACATTCAAAGCTACTATCTCTAGTAAAGAGAAGCAAAGATATGATTCGAGAGAAAGTTCTTCTAGAAAGGTGTTCAAGTATGAGGAGGAAATGAGAGAGATTGAAGAAGAAGAAGAAGGAAAACTAGATGAGCTTGAAGTGATTATTGTCAAGAGGCTACCCAGAGGAGAAGGTAAGTATAAAGGGAAATTTCCTCTTAAATGTTTTTCTTGCAATAAGATAGGTCATTTTTCCTCAAGGTGTCTAGAAAGAGTTCCTAAGCCAAAACCTAACAAGCCTAGATTCCAAAGAAATTGTTATTATGTTGTTGATGAAGGTAGGACAAATGATGAATCTGATAAAGGGAATATAAGTGAGGATGAATGGGTATTTATTGCTACCAAGGAAAATAATCTAGTACCTACTGAATCTGGTAGTTGCATGAATGTGGAGAAACGTCTAGCTGCCAGAGTTGAAGAAAAGTATGAATGGGTGATTGATAGTGGATGCTCTCATCACATGAGAGGTGATAAAAGTAAATTTGTGAGCTTTGAAAAGTATGATGGTGGTTTTATAAGATTTGGTGTTGACAAATCTGGTGTAATATGTGGTAGAGGATCCATTTCTCTTGATGGTAAGAATAACACTAATGATGTTCTATATGTGGAAGGTTTAAAGCATAATCTTTTAAGTGTTGGACAGATGGTTGAAAAGCGATACAATCTTCAATTCAAGGATGGAAAGTGTAGAATATTATGGAGTTTCGAAAATGTGATTGCATCTGGTACAAAAAACAAAAGGTAATATCTTTCACTTGAATGCTACTGGTAAAAGTTGTCTGATTGCTCAAGTTGATGAAAGTTGGTTGTGGCATAGGAGATTGTGTCATGTAAACTTTGAAAATATTATCAAGATAAGCTCTACTCAAGCAGTGATAGATCTTCCTAAGTTGGTAAAGCCTACTAATACTATATGCAAGTAATGTTAGTTAGGTCCAAGCAAACTAGAGTTTCATTTTAGAGCAAACAACATTGTTCAAATGAAGTGTTGGAGCTTGTGCATACTGATCTATGTGGTCCTTCTATAGTTAGAAGTTTACAAGGAGACATGCATTTCATGTTACTTATTGGTGATTATTCTAGATTGATGCAAGTTACTTTCTTAAGGGAAAAATCTGAAGCTTTAGAGAAATTCAAGATCTTTAAGGCTATGGTTGAGACAGAGACGGGTCTAAATATTAAATGTCTGAGATTAGGTAGAGGTGGTGAATTCACCTCCCATGAGTTTAATTCTTTTTATGAAGAGAATGGGATAAAGAGATAATTATCTGCCTCGCGGACCCCTCAACAAAATGGAGTTGTGGAAAGGAACAACATGACAATTCAAAAAGCGGCTAGGACAATGATGTTGGAAGGAAATGTTCCTCATATCTACTAAAGAGAAGCTATGAGTATTGTCGTCTACACTCTCAATTGGGTACATATCAAAGGTGATACCGATAAGACCCCTCATGATTTATGTTTTGCTCATAAGCCTACTATTAGATATTTCAAAGTCTTTGGGAGTAAATGCTATATCAAAAGAGATGAAGATATAGGAAAGTTTGATGCTAGAGGTGATGAAGGAATCTTTCTTGGTTATTATACTAAAATTAAAGCGAAGAATCACAAGTGGGTTCTAGTGTTATGTTGGTAAGTGAGAAGGAGTTTGTACAAACCATAGAAACGGAAGGCAAGGGCTTTGCAAGCATAAATAGACCTAGGATTGTTATGAAAACCACTAAAGTTGATCAATTATCATTGCAGGTTCAATATTTTTTGCAGGAGCATGTTAATATGGTAATAGATGAGATTCTAAGGAGAGGTACTAGTCCTCATGTAGGGTTGTTAGAGTGGGAAAACAAACCTTTCAATGTGATTGAACATACTAAGCATTTGTAGTTGGAATATGAGGATGAAGTCCAAATTATCTTTGCATTGCTTAGGCAGTTTTGTGAAGGTAACCCCATAGAAGATGAGGTTAAGAGGCTCGATTCCAAGTTAAAGGTTCCCATTTCTATTTTGCAAACTGATATGAATAGAGAGAAGGAAAATGCCACTGATTGTGTAGATCCAAAGGAGAGAGTAGCATTAAACATTACAGATTTGGATGATATAGGTTGTGTTGTTGATTCTCAGTCCAATCCCCTTCCACATCTGAGTATTGATGGTGTTCAAAAGGCAAGGAGAACTCAAGATTTTCTATTTTCCATTGAGGGTGAAGAATATACACACTCAGTGTGGCCATTACACAAGGAAATATTGGAGGTTAGATATGATTTACTTCTTCTAGAAGAGAGCAGGAACACTGATCGAGAAACCATGTTTGATGCCATGATGGTTAGAGAAAAAGAGAAGAAAAAATTCTCTACTTGGGATTGCAAACTTGAGGGGTGAGAAGCCTAAGGTCAAAATGAAACAAGTTATTGAAGGAGAGCGAGTTTCTATTGCAATCATGTATGCAATCCATCAAGTAGAAAGGGAGAAGCTAAAAGTTGGAGTTAGTAGAGGAGTACTTGATTTCAAGGTTGAAGATTTAGTTTTTCTTTGTACCATTTAACAAGGGATGTTGCAGGTCATGATGCAAGTTCCCAAGCATTTTTAGATGATGAATGGGTCCAAGACCTTCCACCAAGATTGGAGTGTATCTTAGACACCAAGGCACTCAAAACAACAAGAAGCTAGGCCTATTTCCAGTATTTAATCAAGTCGAAGGGTCTGCCTAATGAAGATGCTACTTGGATGTTTGAGGATGATATTATTAGGAATGGAGTTACTCTTGTAGGTCTTAACTCAAGTGGAACTTGAGTTATTTTTCTGCTCTAGGGAGTATGGTGTAGGGGCACCGTTGGTTTCAAGTGCACCCTTGGTGTCATGTAGTGACTTTTGTTGAAAATGGAGGTAATTATGTAGCTTTAAAACTTGTAAAACTACTATACTATAGATCTAATCAAGTGTTCTTTGTTACAATTTCTTTTTGGATGATTATCTGTTTAGATTCATTTTACCATTTGTAGAAGTAGATAGAAGATTGTAGAAGAATAAGACAAGAAGATAGAAGTGACACAACATATATCGTGGAGAAACCCTTTTGGGAAAAAACTCCACCACCAGAATCAATAGTGCTTGTATTATTTAACCTTAGAACAAGATTACAATAATTCTTTATCAATCCTTGCTTGAGATGCTTCTTTTTCCTTTGACAATTCTTCTTCACAACCTACAATAAAATCTGATAAAACTCTCTTCAACTTGCTAGAATAAATACACAATAATGAGCCTTGAAAAAATCAAAAAAATTACAATTACAAAGCACAAAACTTATCTCACAAAAGCTACACCTATTCTTTGCAAGTAGAGTTCTCTTGTGAAAAACAATGTCAAACCAAGTCCATCAATCTGGGCATCCCAAACTGAAGTCATAACTCAACATTGATTAAGAAGATATCTTGTAAGCTCCTCCTCAAAGTTGGCGCCTAAGAATGGGCCCACTTAACTCAACCTTATAAAATATTTTATCATGCAAAAGTGTTAACTCCAAGATTCCAACTTGGGTGCCCAAGGTGGGTCCAAGTCAATCTTTGTTAACTGAAACATATCTCTCTATCAATTCATGCAAATAGGATGCATGATTGATCATCCCCACTTAATTGAATGTATCACCTGTTATCTATCATGCAATTCAATTCATTAGTCATGCATTCCAAGTCAACTGAATTCAACTAGCATTCAACTAAAACTAACTACATGCAACTAAAGAAAACTGAACCATAACTAAATTGAACTGAACTTAACTGAATTGAACTTAACTGAACTGAATTGAACTTAACTAAACTGAATTGAACTGATATTGAAATGAACTGAACTAAACTCCATGCATGTAAACATCAATCCCTAACTTCTAGGATCTTTACATGCATTACGAAAGTGTTATGTTTCTCCAAAAAACTAACTTAACTTAAGGTGAGTTCCACCTTCCATGTGGGTACCCCATGTGCTCCTATTTTGTAGGAGCTCTTCTTGGGCGTCCCCACATGTTCCTATCATTTAGAATTAATTACAAAAGTCAATTTACATGTTCATTTCATTCAAATTTAATCTCTTTTTAATCCTAGTGTTGGGAAACACTTCCAAGGACTTAGGAGATACATGAAATATGTTTAGGATTGCAATTAAATGGAATCCTATTCCCAAAATTCTCCCACTTGACATTATAAATTGCAATTATTCTAAATAAGGAATCATTATTATACATCAAGTACAGGAGTCAAGGCCAATGGCCTTCCTACACCAACTAATCAATCCATCCAACTTCAAATGCAATTTGCATAATCATGAAGCTCCAAGCAAATGATTAATACTCAAAACCAAGAGAACTTATCTGTAGGAACTGGTTTTGTGAGATAATCTACAACATTGATTAAAGTTTCAACTTTCTCAATTAATACCTTCCCACTCTCAACCATTTCTCACACAAATTGATATTGAACATCAACATGTTTAGTATGAGCATGATACATAGGATTTTTGGCTAAAAAAATAGCTCTCTGACTATCATATTCAAGTTTAACTTACTTAATTAAAACCAATACCTTTCCAAAGTCTCTATAACCAAACTACCTCTTTGGAGGCATGTGAAACCACCGAGTGTGTTGAACTCATGTCCAACCAAGTTGTAGGCTTCTCGGCATTTACTATTGAAAAAGATTTTCTTACAAGTAACCATTCCAACATATATCTCTTACCATAAGAGAAATCAAGCCTCACCTATTTCTCCAAGTATCCATGAGGACCTGTAACCAACCAATCCATGGAAAACTCCAAATGCAACATAGCACTATCATGAAGTAATCAAGCAAAGGATTAATGCACCCAATACATAAGAGAACTTCACAAGATCAATGCCAAAGCTCCAATCATTAATCAAGAACATAAACATGACAACATGATCTAACCATCTCCTCCAAGGAGATCACATGTATCATAACATACATAAAAATCCTAGTCTCAAGAGAAAAAGTACCATGCCAAACTCTAAACGTGTATCAAGAGTAAACCATGACATAATAGCAACCACTCTAAACCAAGAAAAAATGTATCCCCAATCACATGAAGATAACCTTACCAATGATGCATCCATGTCACTGCCAACAACTCCCACTGAACTGTGGTACGAGCTACAAATAGTATCATGACTACCATCCTCTTCATGAAGATCACTCTTTAATATCAAGCAAAGAGTCATCACTAACATTTTTACATGAAATGATCAATGCATGGTTACCATCATCCGAGGATTCCTCTGTAGAAGAATCAAAACTCTTTTTCTTTTTCTTGCAATCCTTCTTACATGTCCCAGTTTCCCACAGTTCCAACACTTTACCTTACTCTGTCCTTCAGACTTACCCTTCCCTTCCTTTTCTCCCTTAGGTTCCCTTTTCTCAGGCCTACCTTTTACAAACAAGGCATCTTGGATTTCCGTTTTAGACTTCCTCCTCATCTGCTCTAATAGGAGAGTAGGAATTATATTGTCCATCTTCAGATCTACACCACTACCACTAATAGCAACAATTAGACTTTCCCAAGATTCTAGTAAAGAACAAAATAACAAAATGCATTTATCTTCATCTTCTAGCTTTACATCTATAGATGCTAACTGACTTAGAATCAAATTAAAAGAATTCAAATGATTTTTAATAGAATCACCATCTTTCATCTATAAAGAATACAACTTCCTTTTTAGATACAACTTATTAGTAAGAATTTTGATTTGAAAGATATCACATATTCTCTTCCACAACTTATATGCAGTAGTTTCTTCTGAAACATTCAAAAGAACAAATTCAACAAGACATAATCTTATGGTCCCTCTTGCCTTATTATAAAGCTTAGCCCAATCCTCATCTGACATCATTGTAGGTGACTTTGTCTCATTATCAACAGCTAACCACAAATCTCTCTCTTCAAGGAGATCCTCCATTTTTAATTTCCACATATCATAATTAGATCCATTGAATCTTTCAATACCTAAACGAGAATTAAAACTCATTGTAACAAACTTATTTTCTAAAATCAGCAATAACATAATAGTAAAAGCTCCCACTACAGCCAAAAAACCTTCAAACTTTTAAGAGAAAGGCATACCAAACTCTACCCCAACCGTTAGCTCTGATACCAAATGTTGAAAATGGAGGTAATTATGTAGCTTTAAAACTTGTAAAACTATTATACTGTGGATCTAATTAAGTGTTCTCTCTTACATTTTCTTTGTGGATGATTATCTGTTTAGATTCATTTTTCCATTTGTAGAAGTAGACAGAAGATTGTAGAAGAATAAGACCAGAAGATAGAAGTGACACAACATATACCGTGGAGAAACCCTTTCAGGAAAAAAATCCACCACTAGAATCAATAGTGCTTGTATTATTTAACCTTAGAACAAGATTACAATAATTCTTTATCAATCCTTGCTTGAGATGCTTCTTTTGCCATCAACAATTCTTCTTCATAACCTGTAATAAAATCTGATAAAACTCTCTTCAACTTGTTGCAATAAATAGACAATAATGAGCCTTGAAAACTCCAAAAAAATTACATTTACAAAGCAAAAAGCTTATCTCACAAAACCTAGGCCTATTCTTTACAAGTAGAGTTCTCTCGTGAAAAACAATGTCAAACCAAGTCCTTCATCAATTTGGGCATCCCAAATTGAATTCATGACTCAAAGTTGATTACAAAGATATCTTGTAAGCTCCTCCTCAAAGTTGGCATCCAAGAATGGACCCACTTAACTCAGCCTTATACAATATAATATCATGTAAAAGTGTTAACTCCAAGAGGCCAACTTGGGCGCCCAAGGTGGGTCCAAGTCAATCTTTGTTAACTGAAACATATCTCTCCATCAATTCATGCAAACAGGATGCATGATTGATCATCCCCACTTAACTAAATGTATCACCTGTTATCTGTCATGCAACTCAAGTCATTAGTCATGCATTCCAAGTCAACTGAAGTCAACTAGCATTCAACTTAAACTAACTATATGCAACTGGAGATAACTGAACCATAATTGAACTCAGCTCAACTCAACTGATACTGAACTGAACTCCATGTGTGTAAACATCAATCCCTAACTTTTAACATCTTTACATGCATTATTGAAGTGATATCTTTCTCCAAACAGTTAACTTAATTTAAGGTGAGTTCCACCTTCCATGTGGGTGCCCCATGTGCTCTTATTTTGTAGGACCTCTTCTTGGGCATCCCCACATGTTCCTATCATTTATAATTAATTACAAATGTCAATTTACATGTTCATTTCATTTGAATTTAATCTTTTTCTAATCCTAGTGTTGGGGAACACTTTCCAAGGACTTAGGAGATACATGAAATATGTTTAGGATTGCAATTAAATGGCATCCTATTCCTAACAAATTTTTGGTTTTTGGTCTTGTAAGGGTTGATTTCATGTTATAAGGTCTTCTTAGGACATTTTGAGTCAATATTGAGTTTCTGGGTCCAAGGTTATGCAAAAGTGTCAATGTTGTCAAAGTTGTCAAGCAACTTTTGCCATTTTTTTGCAAAAAAGTGAAATTGGGTGATTTGTTAAGCAAATGAACCAAATATGGCTGGGGATAGTTAGAATACGGTTGTAAACATTGAAATAAGCCTTGTAAACTTGAAGAGGAGGGTTGGAATGAGATTTTTGTGAATGAAAGCTCTCTTTGCATGTTATCTTTCTGAGTTTTCCCTGCATGTTTGAACTTTTTTCATGTTGTACAGTTAAGTTGTGCACTATATAGATGTAATAATGATTGTATATTGTAGAGGAGTGTCTTAGCTTCTTTTTTTTTTTTTGGGAAAAATCCATAAATTTTTGGGTGAGATATCAATAAACTAGTGGAAGTTGTTCTAAACCTTGCCCAAGGTTTCAAAGAGCATTCAAAATGAAATCCCTCACATTCCACGATGATCAAATCAAGCCATCTTGTACAAAAGCCTATCCTGGTGTATTCTAACATTCTCCAAGAGTTGAAGTTTGGAAGTTGCATGTGTGAGGAGAAATATTCTAACAGTCGTTAGATTCTACCTTGTTCACAGTCAACAAACCCTCTATGGTCAGGGTGTGTGCAAGAAGTTGAGTCCACTTTTTGGCCAAAAAATGGAAGTGTTTTCCTTTATTTTTAGAATTTGTCACATTTGACCTTAAAATTTGAAGCACTTAGAGATGGAATCTTAAAAAAATTCACTAATCATAAAATATAGTACTCAGAGTCTAGTTTCTAAATATATAATTTATTTAAATACCCAGATCGTACAAATTGAGTTTCAATATGTATTTCTAAAAACCACTGTTTAAAAGTCACTTTTTTTTTACCATACCATGCACATCTACGACATCCACATTTTGACCTAAATTATCATATTTTTCTAAATTCTTTTGGGAAAATATTTGTGACTCACTGAAGCACATTTTTGATATTTTTTTGTAATTTTTTATTGAATATATTTTTTTGTTAAATTTTTATTAGCCATATTTGTCATTTTGAAAAATCATGTACGACACTCATAAGATGATCTAAACTTATCATTTTTTTATTTTTTTTTAAATTGAAAAGAATTGTTTGAAGTATGTTTTGGTGTAATTCGTTTTACAAAAAAATATTTTAATAAAAAGTTATTAAAATACTAAAAAACCTTGACAATTCAAGTTTATGGACCAATTTCATTAGAAATTAATTGAAAAATAGAATAAATAATCAAATTGTAAAAAAAATTACATATTTGGAATCTACATTGTCTCATCTATAATGGGTTTTAATTTCGTTAAAAAATTTGGTAAAATAGGTCTTCAGACATATGTCCAAAGTCACTATTTTCCTGTGACATTAATATGACCTTCAAGTTGCAGGTCAAACCAACTCCAAAGCTTAGGTGCGGGTCCCCAACCCATTTCCCGGACCAAAAAAAAGCCAAAAATTCGACCAAAAATTCATATTTTAGAAAACGAGATCCCGTTTTAAATGGAAACTTTAAAAATACATTTTTTTTATGGTTCTACGAAATGAGACCCCATTTTGAAAATTCCTAAAGATGGAAAGTTTCCATTTTCGAAAAGTTTTCAAAATGGAATCTTGTTTTGAAAACTTGCCATTTTTGGAAATTTTTTGAAAATTTTCCAAAAATAAAAATTTTTATAACAAGATCCCTTTTTTAAATTTAGGCTCGGGATCTTGAAGCTAAATGGGATCCTAAAGCTAAAAATTCATAAAAAAACAATTTTTTTATGGTTCTACAAAACAGGATCCCATTTTGAAAATTGCTAAAAATGGAAAGTTTCCAGTTTTGAAATTCTGAAAATGGAAACTTTCCATTTTTAACACTTTTCAAAACCCGTTTTGAAAACTTGCCATTTTTGGAAATTTTCATTTTTGGAAAAAATTTCAGAATGAGATCCATTTTTTTAAATTTAGGCGCGAGATCTTGAAGCTAAACGAAATCCTGTTTTTATCCCACTTTTAAAAAATGGGATCCCATTTATTAAAAGTGGCATCCCATTTTTCCCTATTTTTGTAAGCCAATTTCATTTTTTTGCCTAAGGCAAAAACTTCCACGTTTCATGGACTCATCTTCTTGCATTTACCCATGATTGAAGGCTAATGTTTTGGCATTGAAAAGTTGTATGGTGTTTGAAGCACATAGAGAAAAGAAGAATATTGGTGCCTAAGTCTTTGGTGACCACTGAATAGCCATCTTATTTGTTGATTGAAACTTTCATTTGTTTGTAAGGACAAATGACTCACCCATTACCTGCTGCCACCCTGGAATTTGTTTTCATGCATTTTGAAGATCCCAAAACCTTGTGTAATGCCCGTCGTGCAAACCCCAGAGAACACACACACATGCAAATAATTTTTTTTTAAAAAACAATTAAATTAAATAGGCAATAACATTAAACCATAACCACATAACATATTACATAGCATTAACACACTTGGTTCTCTGGGGCATGCGAGGTTACATTGCAACAACTAAACGAAAACCAAGATAAAGATTACAACAATATTAATTATATTAAAATAACCATGAATAAGGTTACATCCAAAACCATGATGCGAGAATAATAAACATCGCATAATTACATCCATGATAAATCTCTTAATAGAGTTACAAGTGATCCTACTATTACATCATTGTTTTAATGTTACATTACAATTTTTTTTGATAAATAAATTACATTGAATTTCCCACCATGGGGATTGATACAAGAATAATGAAATATGAAATACAAGTGATTACTGGAACAACTCCACTGTGGAATGCTAAGAAGACAAGATGCTGATGGGGAACCCAACGGGTGCGGAGCACGTTCCACCCAACCATGTGAATTACAAGTAACTCACCCCCCATGCTCAGAGGTGACGAGGAAGTGAACCCGACCATGAATGTCAAACCGACTCAACATCAACATGATACAAAACAAGTACAACTCAAAGCATACAATGACCAACCATCAATGTTCACAAATCACATAACAAGTTAGAACTAAGGAACTCATCACAATAACATGAAGTACCACCAATTAACAATCATGAAACAATTTCACAAGAATCAAAAGCATCATAAAAATACAATATTCAGAGGCAACAACAACAAAGCACAAGGGTGTCAAGTGGAGAGTGTCATCGCATAGCTCTCATGGGATTCTCCTGGCCCTTCCTCTAACTGAGGCGCCGACACCCATCTATGGATCTCCTAGCCCTTCCTCCTAACTGAGGCGCCGGCACCATAGGGTAGCTAATGTGGAACCAATAATCTCTCATGAAGATGAGATTATGGCTTTGCCGACCACGGCCTTCTTAGTCTATCACTAGTCTATGGTAGCCCTAATGCATAGCCAAGGAATCCAATGTTTTATTATCTTGTGTTTTTTAACTACCCAACCCCCTAAATTCTATTGTTTAGGTTATCACTTGTTTAACTACTCTTTCGTGGGTTATCCTGAGCCCTTCCTCATTCCGAGGCGCCGGCGCCCACGAAGAGCCACTCTCCCTATGACCCCTAACATATCTCAAATCGGCAAGGGTTGAACTAACATCACCAAAGCATAAACCAAATCTAAACACACAAGGCATTAACCCTCTCGCGATTACTCATACTCAAAATTCTTACAAACTATTCAACCCTTCCAAACATAAAATCAATAACGCTGAAAAGCATAATCAAGAGGAGAATAACACTCTAAATGACAAGCCTCTGGAACAAGGTATCACAAACCAAAACGGTTCCCACATCGACCACACTAAACAAAGAAAACCAAAACATAAAAGAAAACTCAGATTACATTTGCAAGGTTGCACCATTAAGTTTGATTACAATCTCGATTACATAATTAAATGCGACTGTTTCGATAAGGTTCACAATCACAGTTAAAGGCTAATTCATACCTAACAAATTACTTAACCAAAACGATAATAACAGTGTCGTTTTAAATATATCAAAATTCATTGAATATGACCAGCATTGAATATTTTAATTCCAATACAAAATTATATTCTTAAATATAAAAAAAATATCATTAAAATTAAATAATTATAATCTATTTTTGAATAAATGAAATCACATAAAATGATTATAATTTTGTTATAAAATCCATTATATTTATATTTTAAAAATTATAAATACATATAAAAACATATATATATATATTTGAAAAAAAAATAATAAACAAAAACTAAAAAAAAAAAACATATATAAAATAAACAAAAGGGCCATAGCCCTTATAATGTGCACAGCAGTCTTTAAGACTGTTGTGAGCAGTATGTACAGGGGCGAGGGCCAAGGGTACGGCTTCGGCCGTCCCTTCGCCCTCCCCTGCACCTTTGTTTTATTTTTTATTATATAAAAATATCTTTGGGTATAATTTCGATATAAAACAAAAATGAAAAAACATAAAATAATTTGATTTTAGTAACAATTTAAAAACCCAAAACAAAATACAAAAAATCTCGATTACTGAGAAATTTAATATTCGTTTGCCAGACGTACAGCCGACGCACCAGCACAATATTGAAATATTGAAATATATATATATATATATAATATATATAAATATATATATATATATATAACAAGATATATATATATATATATATATATATATATATATATATATATATATATATATATATATATATATATATTAGTTGCATATATATTTCAACCAGAGAGTAAAATTCAGAGAACTGAATAAATCTATTATATATAAATATATTAACAAAACTTCAAATTTATTATTCCCTACAAGAAAACTGCCTTTTTCAGAATCTTCCTATTGATAAATTGAACATTTCAGAAGACAAGGGTTTTTGTTTTGACAAAAAAGAATAGTTCAATAACTATATATTTATATATATATATATATATTTAAAAAAAAAAAATCTAATCTAATATATTTCACTAGTTTTTAATTCAAACAACAGTTTTCTTTCTTCACACAAATCATATTTAATAACTTATATTTTTTTTCTTTGAAGCAGAAAGATGACAGAGACAGAACGAGAAGGAAAATACGAGTGGAACCTGGTGTCCAACGCTTCTTTAAAAATTTGATGATGCCCATTTGATTCTGATGACTTCGAAGAGCTCCCTCTTTGTGCTTCCAAATCTCCTCTACAGAATTTCGTGCTCAAACTCGAACCAATTCTCTGTTCAGAAAACTTCCCCAAAGCAACCCAGTAACAGATTTCCAATCCCTTTCAAGAACTCTCCTTAAAATAAAGCAAAAGAATCGAATATCCTTTTTAAAATTTCAGAATACCAAAGTCAATATCTTCTGCAACTTTTGTAACTATTCTCCTCTGTGTGTGAAAACTTTTAAAATTCCTAATTAAAATTAAAGATATTGTCCATTTCTTCCAAAAACTCTAAAAATAAAAAATAAAAGAAAGTCATTCTTTAAAAGCAAGCTTTTTAATTAGATTTGTATTCTTATTTGTTCTCACAATCTTTTTCAGTCTTTTATTTGTTTTATTGTTTTAATTTCTGTTTTTTGCAACTTTACTTGCACATCACATTACTTATTTAATTTAAATAAATTATTCTAATAATTATCCTCCACCAGATAATTGATTAAAATAATTAAAAAAACATTTAATATTTAATTATCATTTAATTGAAATATATGATTTTCAAAAATAATTAAATCATTTAAATATTTAAATAGAATTTAATCTAACATTAAAATAAACAATTATTTCAATCATTTAAATAAAATAAATCATAACTTATAAAATGCCACCTTAACTAAAATACGGCAAAACACATAACACAAAACACGAATGACAACAATTACACAAAATAAACAATACCAACAAACGAGACGATCTGACATCATGGGATGGGATGACTTCATCGTCACCTCTGTTTCAACATTTAACCGTTGGGCTATTGGTGCTCACCCTGTCCTGCCGAAGCAGGTGGAATCGAGACTTGTACCTGCAATACCTGCATACAAGTGAAGTTGTGTACATGTGCATACATATATATATATATATATAATCGAAGCATTAAATTAAAGCATTGCATTGTGAGAAGGAATCGCAACATAACAGGGCACTTGCGAACGAGTGATGCTATATTGTCCTTCATCACACCTATTCTAACAATTATAATATAACCAATAAATTAACATTTCTAACTAACAATCATCTCATAACATATTTAATTAAATCACTGCATCATATCATAATTCTGAAAATCAACTAATATAACCAACCATAATGTCGTATGAAATAATCATGTCCATAATGAAATAACATCATCATCTAACGTCTAGCAAGCCAAATCAAACAATAATAGTATCGTCACAGTATCCAAGCAAAGCACAGAAAATAATAAGTCTAAACAGTATGAGGGGTATTACACCTTGTGAAAGGTTTGCAAGGATACTTATATCATCACCACATACTATCCATGTGGTCACCATGTTGTTCCATGTCATTGGATGGCTTGTTGCTTTGAAGATCAAATGTCTACCCTTATTTGAAGGAGTTTGCCCTGCCATGTTTATCATTGAACCTTGAGAAGACAATGAACACATTGTTGTGAAATATGGTATCAATATTTGAGTTTGTACCCCTGCTCTACATCACAAACTATGCTTCCACATCAATACAACAATAATTACAAAGAAGAAATAAAATAACAAATAGTTCTTCTTGTTTATCTCTTACTTTATTTTTTTTCTTTTTTGTTAAGTTTTCCACATGTTAGAAACATAATTTTTTGTTTGTAGCCTGCAATTCTTCTATTAAAAAACATTAAAACTTTTTTATGCCTATTGAGAACAACCCCTATAAACTTAATCACTTCCATGTTGTATACCATGGAAAATGTGTGCATCATGTATGTTGAAACTTTGTTCCAAAATGAATGTGGTAATGGCCTTTTTGAGTGTTTTTATATTTTCATAAACAAATTTAGTGGACACATATTTATTCCTTATCATATGGGCTTTTAGATGTGTTATTTGGGCATGGCTTGAATTGTTTGACAACACTTTCTCAAATAAGAAAAATGCTTCAATATTGAATCGTGCAACTTGTAAATATTACTCATGGTAATTAGTAGTCATTAGTCTAGGTAGTGTATACATTGTCACTCAATAGATGTTATAGTTACTACTCTCTAACTAATTTATTTCTCTTTCAAATAAAATATCCCACTTTGAATTAAAGAACTCTCTATCACCTTACACTAATTTTTCATTTTGTTGTTGTATCATTTGTATAGCTAAAAATTTATTATTGATTTATCTTACACTTATTTTCTATGGATAGGTTGTAAATTAATCTTATGCTACAATAGTAATCAAGAATATAGTATCCTCATTGAACACATTCAAAATATTTTTACATGTACAAAATCACACATACTTTAATACCCAACATTTAAATGTCAAAAATAAAACCTAAAAATAAAATTATGATTGAAGACATAAGAAACTATGAAATTATTATTAAAAACATAATAAACAAAATGCAATGATATTATTTTCTCAAGAAGAATAATAATAGTACATACAAATTTGTTAAATGTAAGAGAAATAAAATTTGTGTATATAAAGATTATGGTGTTACTGCAAGAGACAATCCTCCCAATAAAACATAAACTAGACAACTACAATATGTAAAATTTCTCTCTCTTGCATATATACTACAATATGTATGGTTAATGTAATGAAAAATAACTAACACTAATGCATGCAAGATAGATACATTATTTTAATTAATTAACATGGCCACTTACAAAACATATTTACTCCAGACTTTAATTAATAAAATATAATATATATACAACAAATGAGGTTCTTGACACTTTTTTTATTACCAAATATTATGCAAATTCAATATTGAAAGTAAACATATATAATTACATAATTTTTTTGTGATCCTGAAAAATTGGAAGCACACTTCACCTAATACTACTTGTTCCTCAATCAAATTTATTTTATGTACATGTTACAATAAATCACATAACAACCTAATAAATCATTCTTTAACATAGAATAGATTTATATAACACTATTACTTAAACCTATTCAATATAAGCATCCTCACAAAAACTAATGTAGAACTTGATGCAACTCATTGCACTACATAATATTTTTTTGTAAAACAAAGTCTACTAAACTTCCCCCAAAAAAGCCTTTCTAAATTGAGTTGCCATTTGTAGCACCGTTTCTTGTTGTGGAAGCACTTTCTTCAAACTCTCTCTCTCCATACATTTATTCATCCAAGAAAAAATGTTTGGAAATTTATCCTTGGATATAATCTTAAAATCTCCAAGAATTTCAAATGCATGGAACCAACATATATTTGGGGCAAGTGCAATATCTACCATTCCAAAATTGTTTCCTCCAAAATAATGATTACCTTTCAGAGTTTCTTCCAATATTGTTAAACATTCTATATATTCTCTCTTTCCTTCTTCTTGCTCTTCTCCTTTACTCACAAATATGTTTCTTCCTGTTGCATAAATCTAAAGAAAAAATAATTAGTAATAAAATACTAAAAAATTACATAAGTTTAAAAGAGTATCATAAACTAATAAAAATTATGAAATAATATTTTTAGTTCAAGAGTGTTCTAATTTTATATAGAATATAATATTATATCACATTCCATTTTCAATTACAATGATGTTCAATTGTGCTAACAAAAACACTTAACGTTATCATATGGATCAGCTGGTAAGAAAGCAGGGCCATTGCTCCATACCTCATCAATATACTGCAATATAATGACAGACTCAGCCACAGGCCTGCCAGAACAGGTACCTTTTTATGCACAGGATTCATTTCCAGCAACAGGGCACTCTTAGCAGACATCAGATCTTCTTCCACATACTCATATTTGATGCCCTTTTCTTGAAGCCCAATCAACACTCTGAG
Organism: Sequoia sempervirens; assembly: GCA_007258455.2. Taxonomy (NCBI): domain Eukaryota; kingdom Viridiplantae; phylum Streptophyta; class Pinopsida; order Cupressales; family Cupressaceae; genus Sequoia; species Sequoia sempervirens. Next base: position 33,245 of record VDFB02151248.1, read on the forward strand.
AACATAGGGACTGGCCCAGAACCCAACAACCTTAACTTCATCTTCACCTGCCATCTCTACCTCTTTTTCCTTCAAGTTTTCTTTGCAGCAGAACAACAAATCTGTGCTGTATTTATAGTACCTTTGAGCTCTCTAAATTGCTTAGTTACGAAGCAAAAGTTAAGAGGCCCCACAGGCAAACAAGGAGCAGATGGGTAAGGACCACTCTAGTTAGATTAGTATATAAATTGCACAAATTCAACTGCAGCCTAAATCAGATATATATTTTTATCTTTACCTATCTAACAAACAACTTTGAAATGTTGGGCACTGCCGATGCATGGCCTTATGATTACTAAAATATATTTGGGGCCCACTATATAAGTTGCTATAACTAACAACTTTGAATCAAAGCTTAACCATCTTCACTTGCCATTTTCAGTTGTTTCTCTTTCTAGGTATGCTGAGTGAATTTTTTTTTTGCAGGAGAACAACATATCTGTACTGTAGATGAATAAAAAATTCATCAATACGTAGTTGTTTGCTTGCTTTGCAAGAAAACAAATTTGTCAAAGTTGCGGACTTCAAACATTTAAAATTGTGTTAAATGAAAGTATCTGGACTATTAAATATCTTGGAAAGATTATATATATATATTTATTTGATAATAAAAAAATAATGTTACCAAACACATTTTAAAATATTAAAATAAAAGTAGAATTGATTATAAGTGACAATTTTAAGAGGTATAGGTGGAGGATTATTATATCTTGATATTATTTATTGGGGATGCTTAATAGTCATCTAAGGTGCTTTTCAATTATTCTATTGATCTTGCAAGATAAAGGAGATAACACTTCTCTATCTTGATGGTGAAATTACAATTATTGTCTCTAAACTTTCAAAGTTAAAAAGGAGTAACAACTCTATACAGAAGTTCCAAGGTCTAGTAATACATGCAGGATATAAGGTTGCATTTTCAAAGAGAGTAAGTCCCCAAGAGATCAAATTAGGATGAAGTGGAGAAAATATGATGTGAATGTATTTCTAGATTTCTCGAGCATAATAACAAGTCCTAATGGTATGGTTGGGATGTACATTCAATAATAAGATAAACACTTGCGACCACCACAAATGAACTAGTCATTGATAGAAGACATATTTATTAATCTATTACCAACTCACCTAACAATAGATTTCATAGTTTCAAATGCTTTCCTAAATATTTAGACAAAAAAGAAACATTGAATCTTGATGAACACATTGATGATGAGAATAAAAGGGAAGTGAATACCCTTTCACCAATACTTAGCATAAGGCACACAAAATTTAGTGCAATACCTAAAAGAATCTTCCTAGCCTATAATTCTTCAATGTCATGGATAATCCATTTACCACAAAGTATGATACTTTTCCTATACAAATCAATAATATTCATGCCACTTGTATCTTTGGGGAGACAATGAAGTTTTTGCATAACACTAAAATAACATATGAAATTATTTTTCATTAGTTCGAAGGAAATCTATCATAAACATCACCATCCTATCATAGGTGTCTTTGGAAGGATCCCAACATAAAGAATAAGTGGCATGTGTAGATACAAGGATTTAAGTAAAAAAATTTAAAAATCCTAGAAGAGAAAATGGCTTGGAAATCTCTAAGAAATATTTTCTCTAGACAACAAATGACATATTACTGGATAGTTGCAAGTGCTCTTTTAAGGGGCTTGTAAAAGCATATGACACAATGTTTTTATTGTCTATTTTCCATCCAATAAGGCATGGGTGAAGGGATTTTCCTATAATATTACATTTTGTTTCACTAAAGGTTGGATCTAGGAGAAAGAAAAAATGTATCCAACCATGACATAGCTAATGTGAATCAATCCTAGTTCTCCATCAATATAAGAAAAGATCTAAAAAAATCCATTAATAAGTTGCATAGAAGAGATGAGAGAAACACCCTTCAGTAAGATAGGTAAGGTTTTACTCAGATGGATATAACCATAATAATTTATAGAAAAGAACATACAAAGTAGAGGTAAGAGGATAACTTGGTCTAATGGAGTGATAAAGCCCAAAATTTTAAATGGATCTACCTTCAATGGAGAGGCAAGTAGAAACATCATTAAAATAGTTGACATGGCCTATAAAAAGAACTCACCATACCCAAATTCTTTGAGTATGACCAAAATGAAAGGCCACTCTATATTATTAATATTATTCTCAAAGTCCAACTTGACAAAAAAAAATCTTTCTTAAATACTTTAGTCCATTCTATTCCCTCCCAAAAAATAATTATATTGTCAATAATAGAGAGACTTTTGATGAAATTTGTATGTTGAAGGCACACAATTGAAGGTAAAAGGTGACATATGTGAATACTAATAGCCTTAGAAAGGATCTTATATGAGATTCAATAAGGTGATGAGATCACTCTACCTCAATAACATTGGGATGAACTTGAAGTTGCTAGAATTGATCATAAACCTCTAGGAATTGTTTTTAAGTCATTCTTTGTTAACTTGAAAGAGGTAAATCCCCATAAAATTCTAAGTGGATGTGTATAATTCACAAGTAAATTCATCATGTACAACTAGCTTGTAACTAGCCATGTGCATTATTGGGAAAAGGTGTCTCTACCTTATATTTCTAATTTTTATTTTAATACATCTTGTATGCACTTGCTATTTTATCTTCTAGTGTTTTTGTCTTAGTTTGGAAGAGTTGGCATCCCATTTGGAGGATGGAGGATTTTGTCTTTAATAATTTATTGGCCTCACATGAAGAGGTTGGTGTCCCAATTTGATGTGGCATGATTTGGCCATGTGCCAACATCTTCTAGTGTATGTAAGGAAACCACAAAAAGATTTACATATAGATACAAGAGCATATGAGTGCATGAGTGATCAACATCAACAAAAAGAATTTTCATGTTCTATTTTCTTTCCAGTTTAGTTTTGGTGTGCTTTAAGTTGGTTTTAGCAGTTTTGCTTTAGGGGAAATTTTGGGTTAAAATTTTGGCTATCAAAATTTCACTGTGTCAAGAAGCTTAAAGGGTATCAACAATCTAAATTTGATGAAATTTTGCTAAGTATTGTTCAAGTTAAGAAATTTTGGAGGTTTCCTAGGTTTGTGAACCCACAAGCTTGGTTAAAGTGTAAATTATCGAATTCCAAAAGCTTAAGAAAGAACATTGTTGAAAAATTCTAAGTTTGTGAATCGAAAGGTTCAACGAAAGTGCAAATCATCAACAAAGAGTACATGCAGGTTGGTTTTTTGGTTCATTCATTCATAAAAATGTTGAATCTTTTTCTTATTGATAAAATCCCAAGTTCACAAAATTTCCCTCATACTAAAGACAAGGCTTTTCAACAAGTTTGCAAGTTCACAAACTCGCCAAAAGGTTGAATATGCTTAAAAGTGGTCTTGATCGACAGGTTCATGAACTTTATAAATTTCTGAAAAGTTGAAACACAAGTCCGTCAGCATGTTCAAAGGTTTGCAAACTTGCCTAAAGCTCCAAAGTAGTTTGTAAGTCTAAGAATGTGTTAAAATAAAGTGAATTTCAAAGGAGCTCAAACTTTCTTGAAAGTGTCAATTTTGCACTAAATTCTTTGCTTTATATTTTTTCTTAACTATTCTCTAGATTCATGAGGTCTACGATTACTATAGTTATGATTTTAAAAAATAATTTTGGTGTTTTAGCTATTCAGTCTCGTAACTAAAGAAGTTGTGACCATTTAAGGTAGAGATTGAGAAGGTTTTTGAGAATTCAAGGGAGAGAGGTAGATCACTGATAGAGAAGGGGTGGAAGGGAAGAGAAAGTGAAATCCCAAGAAAGGTGATAGCATGTAGAGGGGTTAGTGCAAGAAAGGTATGATGCAAAGTTGAAGAAGAAGATGAAGAATGTGATGTATAGTTCAGATGGATTATGTAATTTCTTGAAGCAGATTTCTTACATGAATAAAAATTTAATTTCTATTTTGATTGTGGATACTTAAATTAGTTATATGAGTTGGTTTGTGAGTTTATTGTTGAATGGCTGCATGGTTGGTTAGAAGAATCTTGACCAACATTATGATAGATGTGGACACTTATCATGTTAAATCTTTGAATGTTTGAATGAAGACAAATTGGGCACCCAAGTTTGGGTGTTAAAATATGAAATGTATGAAAATGCACTTGACATATGTTAAAAATAGCTAGGATGGCCTTTTACCAAGGAGGGAATTTTTTTTTTTGTCTTGGTTTAGGCATTATAGGATCTATGGTTTTGTTAAAAAAAAATTAAATATAGTTCATTATTTCTAGTTTTCTCTTAACCTGTTTATTTGGGTGTATGGATTGATATGTATGAGGAGTTTTCATTGTAGGGTTATGCTATCAAATTTACTCTAGAGGAGAAAGATGTATATCTCCACATTAAGGCTCTAATCATGTAAGTATATTGTAAAATATTTTTGTTGTATATTAATACATTGGTTTAATGCTTTAGAATGTGGGGGTTTTTACTCAAAAAATTTCCCTCGCATTTATTATTGTCTATTCTCTTCTATCTATTCTTCTTTGTTCTTATTCTTGAATGTGTTAATTTATATGTTGTTATGCTACAAAAATTTACTTATATTTGAAATCTAATTTACTTTCCTCAATGTTTTAATGTTGGAAATTATTTGTGTCCCAATTCATCTTTATGGGTTGTACCATCAAAAAATGGATCATTGACATTTTTATGGTTATTTAGGTCTTTCTCTCATGATGCTTGGTCTATTTTGCTTAGATTTAATGTTGCAATGTAACTTATGCATTCACATTAGGTCCTAAACATTCAAATTATTGCATCTTGTGAAGGTGTTGTGAAGTGTTGTAACACATTTTATACTCTTCTAGACCCTTTTCATTATAATTCACCTAAAAATCACCTTTTCATCACTTATTAAGTCCTATTTTAAAGTGGTGTAAAGTCTTGTAACAAGATTTCATGATTTTCTAGGCTTACTATCACTATTTACACCTTTCTTATGCTTTATTTGACCCCTTTATGCACTCACAAGACTTAATTAAGTTTATTTTTGAATAAAAACCTGACAAACAACATTAAATGCAACATAATTCCTAACACCCACTTACAAGCCCAAGGTGGGACCCATTCACCATGGGTGGTGAATGAGTCCCTCTTGGCCCCAAATTCAAAATAATTCAATTTTTCTTTTAGGTTTTTATTTAAAAATACCTTATGCCAGCCTGTGATGAGGTATCATTGGGTAATTAGGGCACAAGTGTGTATAAATAAGTGTTTTTCTCCTCATTTTACATCTCCTCATTCACTTGCATTCACAAAACATCAACTAGCATTTGAGCACTTTGAATCATTCAATCAAACATCAATCAAGCATCTTGGAGCAGCCATTGACATATCTTCATATTTCTTCAACAAGGGTTTGGTAAGTTGATAGAAGTTGCATGTTATTTGTTTATCATTCTCTTCATATTCCATTTCATTCCTTCATTAAGGGTTTGATTACCAAAGTGGGATTTGACCAGTTAGGCAAATCCCTATAACCTAACCCTTAACCATTTTTCCCCTTTTGTATGTGTGTTTGCAGAATTGTGTATGTAGATTTGTCAAGCAATTAGGTGTTGAAAGGAGGTCAAGAAGTCAAAAAAGTGTTTTAAATCAACAAAACCCTATTTCAAGCTTGGAGACAACCTATAGTCCATTTTCTGCAAATTTGACTCTGTCAACCTGATAAAAAGACAAGTGCAGATCTGGAGCTATAGAATTGACCCTTGATTTCACAAAATTTTGGAAGAGGACTGATACGCTATCAGTGGTGAATGAGTCCCACCTGAAGGCTAAAAAGAGTGATTTTGTCAAATTCTAGTTCCCAATAGTTGGAAACTTGTTTTAGGATATTTTACCAGTAGGAGGACTCATTCACCATCAGTGGTGAATAAGTCCCACTGGTCATCAATGGTGATTTTTCTAGCATTCTAGAATCTTCTCAAGTCTACAAATTTCCTCCAGGTGCACTCTGTTCAGTCTCTTTCATTTTTGTTCATGTTTTAATTCATTCTTGCATATCACACTATGTTTTCAAACATTGCATATTACATTAGTTTTGCATCAACAGTTAATCAATTTCATCATCTAGTTGCATTTACAACATTGCATTTAGTCCTAATTACATCTCAAAATCCTCTATTTGAGTGAACCACTTTAGTTTTGTAAGTGATTCTATCTCTCTCCTTTTAGGTGGAAGATCCTAAGAGTGCAAGAGTAGTCTATAGAATCCTACCACAAAATTGATGGTTCATTTTGGTGAACCTGCGTATTGAACACTTTATCTTTCTAATTTCCATTGCATCTTGCATCCTAGGTTCCATTTTCATCAACATTCTCTTAGGTTTTGTTTTATTTTTGCATCCTAGGGTTTCTCAAATTGCATTAGTGAAAGACTCATTTAGATTTCATTTTTGCATATCAAATCATTGAAAAAATTGAAAATCTACATTTGCATCCTCATTCTATATCTAAAAAGAATTGCAATCATTTTTAATTTTCTAAAAAATATAAAAAATATCATACCTGGACTCATTTGCCACCTTGGGTGAATCAGTCCACCTTCACATTTTAAATGGCACAAGTTCAGGCATTTTTTGGGCATTTACTGCATTTTTGTTCTTTGTTGTTATTTCTTTGTTTCATTTTGTAGAATTTCTATTATTTACATTTTGCACACCTAGATTGCCTTGCATTTTCATTCACCCCATCTTTTTTGGTACTTCTATGAGTGTCTGGTGCCCCATTGATAATTCTTTCATGAGATTAAGTTCTAGACTCATGGCTTCCCATGATAGCACTTTTGTTGTGGACCTTGGGATCTCAAGAGCTCCTACTCCTGGTATGGAAAATGGTGCATTCGGCATGGATACTACCACTCATATGACCTCACCTTCCTGTCCAATGCATATTGACCCACAAACTAGTGTCATTCCACAAGATAAAGTGATTAGTATTCATGAATATTTTGCACATTTACAACAAGACTTATCCCTTGAAAACATTTCCACCACTGCCATACCTACCATAGAAAATCTTCATCATTTAATTGAAAATGATGTTGGCTTACAAGTTATGAAGAGAATTGTTGAGATATACAACAAACATGTTCCTTCCACATCCCAACCAGAAAACATTGTTATAAGTCAAGGATGATCTCACATTTCTCCTCCTTCAACCATAGCATCCACACCAACCTATACCACTCCTCAAGTTACAACAACTATGCAACAGGTTACTCATGTGACTCATTCTTTTGCTATTCCAACTAGCATTCCTAGTTCTTTTGTGGCATTGAATATTCCCTCTTCCACCTTCACCCCTCTTAGTGTTCCTTTCACTTCCCCTAACATTACATACACTCCATCACCATTTTCTCTTCCACCTCATACCACTTACACTGATCCCATCATTATACAACTCTTTAACACCATTTCATCCATGCAACAACAAATCTCCACCATTAACCAAAGTAAAAATGCTCCACCCACATATCATGTCCATAGTAGCCCATTATCCCTAGAGATCTTACGAACACAAATGCCAAAAGGAATTGAAATGCCTAGGTTTGAGAAGTACAGAGGTAAAGCAGAACCTACTAATCATTTCAATGCTTATACAACCTTGTGCAGTTATTTTGTCCTTGATGACAAACTATTTGCCAAACTTTTTCCTAGAACCTTGAAGGAAACTACATTAGAGTGGTTTTCAAATTTACCTAATCATTCAATCTAATCCTTTAATGAACTTGTGGATGCCTTTATAAGTCGTTTCCAAGTCCATATGACACCCAAAAAGATAATGGCTGATTAATTGAGATGTAAGAAAAACACAGATGAAAAAGTAACTGATCTCATTTCATGTTATCAGTCATTGTATGCTCAAATTTATGTCAAGATTCTTGATTCACATCTGCAAAAGATGTTTATCGAGAACTTGCATACTCACCTTTAGGATAAGTTGACTATGATGAAATTTACTTTGTTCATGCATTTATGCACAACCCTTTGTGACTAACACAACTCAGTTACTAGTCATGATTCAAAGTCCACTTCTAACCAAGCTGATAAGTCTAAGCAAAGCAACCAAAACAATGTGCAAAACTTGAGAAAACCAAATTGAGCCTTCTTACAGTTCAATATGCCTTCTTCGCAACCAACCCCACCTGTTCCAAGTCAAGTGGTCACTCTCAAAGCAGTCATTCCCTTTACTTATGGGGACCCGAAGAGATAATTTACACCCTTACTCGATACTCTCCATAACACAATGAATCAACTACTACAACAACAAATGATAACATTGCCTATAGTTAAACCCCTTGATCCCACCAAGCCTTTACCACCCACCTTTAAACCAAATGCTTATTGTCATTTTCATCACCAAAATGGACATGACACCAAACACTACAAGTGTCTCAAACACTTAGTTCAAGACCTCATTGATACGGTTCATTTGTCCATTGCAGGTGTCAATGATCAAGGCAATAAGTTCGTTGCACCCCCTAACCAGAATTTACAAATCTTTACCAACCCCATGCCTAAACACAATGTTTCATTTTTCAAGGCTAGTGAACCTTCAAACATGCATGTGATGAACATTGCTACAAATAATGAACAACCTGATATTACTCCAAATGTTACCCAAGTTAATCCTATGGATGAACTTGTGGGTACAATAGACATTATCCCTCGTAAGGGCCCAACCAATAAATCTCTTGATATTACTTTTTCTTCTCATGATATACTTAAAAATATTCCCGATGGTCCTCTTTACATAGTTGGTCGCATCTATGATAATCCCACCAATGGGATATTAATAGATCCCGCATGTGGCAAGAATGTGATCACAGAAAAATTTTTAGTATTACATGAACTTTATCAAGATGATTATAATAAACCAACCGCATGGATTAAAACACATACTGGTTTTGTGTGCCCTATGATCGGATCGATTGTACTTCCATTACAAGTAGGACCCAAGACTGGATGTAACATTTTCTTTTATTCCACAATCAGATCAATTTCGTTTGTGGCTAGGTCATTCTTGACTTCGCTCAATGAAAGCAGTCCCTCAGTTGTTCACAAATGTTTGAAGTTTCCACATAAAAATGAGATATTCATGATACACCATAGTGGCTTTAATCCCTTGTCCTCTAAAGGTAATTTTTCCTTATAATCCTTTTGGCCTAGACCTATGGAACCCATCACCCCTTGAAAGGATTTATTTTTCATCGCCTACCAAAAGTTCAAAGTCAAATGAATAGTCGAATTGTCTCTTCGTAATATGTCCCTGTCCACTTCCGCTTCTCTTATCCTAGACGAGACCATGCTTCAAACTAAGTCTGACATTGAACAACCACTACAACCTCATGAACAACCAACCATAAACACATCCCCTTCCTTGTATAAACGTCCAAGAGAAAATGAAACCAATCCTGTCATGCCTCCTCACATTAAACAATTTTATAAAGCCAAAGAGAAAGTGATTGACCCATCTTCTTCGGTTCCTTTCATTCTTCTCCTTCTAGAACCTATTGTGGATAAACATGCTCTTACATCTCAACTTCAAAATAAAATTAAAAGAAACTGCAGTGCTAGGGAGTGTAGGCGTCGTCGCCATCTCCTTGCTCGTCAAATGCAAAATGAAAACAACATAGAAAATCAACCTCCTCCCTTGAAAAAAGAAATAGATGATCACCCTCCTCCTTTTGACCTACCATAAGATAGTACAGTCCAACCCTCACAACACAATGATCTATTTCAACAGCTCCACAGCTCCTGATACATCCTTCCTTGGAAATTACCCTTCGTCCTCCCATTGTAATCAATCTTGATGATGGCAATGATGAGGAGATCACAAGAATACATGAGGAAGTGCATAATGATCTAAACTCTTTATTTTCATCTACCATGAGCTTAAATGATAAATCTTCTACACCAAGTGATGAACCTGGCACATCTCCTAGTTCGAAACTTGTCATTCTTCCTTTGGACATTCAATGGCCCTCACAATATACTGAACATGATTGGGAGGCAGATGACTTTTAGATGGTTGACTTGCATTTTCCTTACTCCCATTTTTGTATTTTCCTTTTATGGTGCTTTTATGTGCATATCGTGTTCCCCTGTAATGTATGTTTGATGTTCTCTCTCTTCATACACTTCCTCTATTTGTACCATTATTCTTCTATATGTTGTACTTTATCTTTGCATTTTCTCTTTTTTTTTGTTCTCCTTTTGGGGATGACGCACAATGTAGAGACACCTTATGTCTCTTCCATGTTGACCCAAAAGGTCCTTTCCTTTTTTATTTCGCTTTTGTTTTGTGTTTTCCTTTTGGGGATGACGTAAATCGTTGAGACGCCCTATGTCTCTTCCATGTTGACCCAAAAGGTCCTTTCCTTTTTATTTCGCTTTTTTTTTTCCTTTTGGGGATGATGCAAAGCATTGAGATGCCCTATGTCTCTTCCATGTTGACCCAAAAAGTCATTTTATTTTTCGCTTTTGTTTTGTGTTCTCCTTTTGGGGACGATGCAAAGCATTGAGACCATAATGTCTCTTCCATGTTGACCCAAAATGGACTTTCTTTTTCATTTTCCTTCACTCTCTTTGTGTCATTCTTCCAGTTTTGTGTGCTTTGGGGAATGATGACAATTTCAAGCTCTTTAATCAAAACATTGCTGCAACAAACATATTGACCCCAAATCCATAGATCCCTTATGTGATTGGTTTGTTCCTTTTTGGGGGCCAACCCTCCTTTTCTTTTGTTTTCCTCTTTATTTACATGCAACAGCCTTACTTGGAAACATATGACTTAAGTCATAGGGGCATTCCAAGTTGGCTCTCATGTCTTTTTTTTCTTTTTGCATTCTTTATCCTTCACTACTTTAAATTAATTGCTCACAGAATAGTGTGTAGCAATTTCTTTAAAGTGGGGGGCATACATTGGCATCATTTTATTTTCATTCTTGGTTACTAGTGCAGCCTTGTCACTTCATACGATGTGTTTGTCACTTTGTGGATGACATTTGGTATGATGTCCTTCATAAGTGTGAGATATCTTAGAATATTAAATTCCTCTTAGTGGCCTGATGTGACGCACTGCATCCCCTAAGTTGTGAATATTTGTGAATCTTTTATTCTTTGATTGGTACTCTCTTGGAGACATTAGACACAATGTTCCCTAAGTTATAGACCTTACATGAACTTGACAAGACTCCTTTGGACATCTTTCACATTTTAATTTTTTGCATTTTTACATCTTTGCCACCTTGCATAACACAACTTGCATATATATGTGGTACCTTTGCATTTGTTCATGAGTTCTAAGCATACGAAGCTTTTCTTGCCTCATGAAGCACAAACCAACATTTTCCTTTGTGGCATCTTGTTAAAGTTATCAGGAGGTATAACTTTAGCATGGTTGAGCGGGAAGCCCATTCAATGGCACAACTTTCCCCATAGCCACCTATGTGTTTGTGAGTGTATACCAACTAGTGTATGTACTTCACCTTTTTGGGTCTTCTCACCCGGCGAACCACCATAAGTTCTATCGCCCCAGAGTGAGTATACATTCTTTTTTCTCTCACAAGCAACCTAGATCTTATCCACAACTAGTTGGACAAATAATTGAAGCTTGATTTGATTCTTCCTTCTCTTCTTCTCTTTCTCATGTGTGTTCCTTTGTTCTTATGTTTAGTTTTCCATGGGATCTTCATCATGGGGGCTTGATCATCCCTCTTGATCATTGTCATTACATCTTGCTCGCATAAGTGCATTTGGATTCCTCTCGATATGCATGGCTACTTTAGTGTGAGTTTGAAGAGAGTTCATCCTCTCACTAAAGTGGGGGCTAAATGTACCATCGAAAAATGGATCATTGACATTTTCATGGTTATTTAGGTCTTTCTCTCATGATGCTTGGTCTATTTTTCTTTGATTTAATGTTGCAATGTAACTTATGCATTCACATTAGGTCCTAAACATTCAAATTATGGTGTCTGGTGAAGGTGTTGTGAAGTGTTGTAACACATTTCTACACTTTTCTAGACTCTTTTCATTATAATTCACCTAAAAATCACCTTTTCATCACTTATTAAGTCCTATTTTAAAGTGTTGTAAAGTCTTGTAACAAGATTTCATGCTTTTCTAGGTTTACTATCACTATTTACACCTTTCTTATGCTTTATTTGACCCCTTTATGCACTCAAAAGACTTAATTAAGTGTATTTTTTAATGTAAATCTGACAAACAACATTAAATGCAACATAATTCTCAACAACCACTTACAAGCCCAAGGTGGGACCCATTCGCCATGGGTGGCAAATGAGTCCCTCTTGACCCCAAATTTAAAATAATTCAAATTTTGTTTTGGGTTTTTATTTAAAAATACCTTATGTCGACCTATGTTGAGGTATCATTAGGTAATTTTAGGGCACAAGTGTGTATAAATAAGTGCTTTTCTCCTCATTTTACATCTCCTCATTCACTTGCATTCACAAAACATCAACTAGCATTTGAACACTTTGCATCATTTAATCAAACATCAATCAAGCATCTTGGAGCAACCATTGACATATCTTCAGATTTCTTCAACAAGGGTTTGGTAAGTTGATAGCATTTTCATGTTATTTTTTTATCATTCTCTTCATATTCCATTTCATTCCTTTATTAAGGGTTTGATTGCCAAGTGGGATTTGACCAAGGAAAATCCCTATAACCTAACCCTTAACCATTTTTCCCCTTTTGCATGTGTGTTTGCAGACTTGTGTATGTAGAGTTTTCAAGCAATTGGGTGTTGAAAGGTGGTCAAAAAGGACCAACAAAGTGTTTCAAGTCAACAAAACCTATTTCAAGCTTGGAGACAACCTACAGTCTGTTTTCTACAAATTTGACTCCGTGAAACTGACAAGAAGAGAAGTGCAGATCTGGAGCTACATAATTGACCCTTGATTTCACAGAATTTTGGAAGAGGACTAATTCACCATCAGTGGCAAATGAATCCCACCTGAAGGTTGAAAAGTTTGATTTTTTAGATTCCAGTTCCTAATAGTCGGAAACCTGTTTCAGGAGATTTTACCAGTAGGAGGACTGATTTACCATCAGTGGCGAATGAGTCCCACTAGTCATCAACAGTGAGTTTTCCAGCATTCCAAAATCTTCTCAAGTTTGCAATCTACCTCCACGTGAACTTTGTTCAATCTCTTTCATTTATGTTATGCATTTGTTCATGTTTTAGTTCATTCTTGCATATCACACTATGTTTTCAAACATTGTATATTACATTGGTTTTGCATCAATAGTTAATCAATTTCATCATCTAGTTACATTTACAATATTGCATTTAGTCTTAATTACATCACACAATCGTCTATTTGAGTGAACCACTTCAATTTTGTAAGTGATTCTATCTCTCTCCTTTTAGGTGGAAGATCCTAAGTGTGTAAGAGTAGTCTATAGAATCCTACCACAAAATTGATGGTTCATGGGCATAGTTAAGTCTACTTGTATCAAGCATGTTGATTCATAAATTTTTATGGTACTAGAAGGTGGATACTAATTATTTTTTCCTTTTAGATTGTAATAGAGCTTTGGCGGTTCCATGTTTTTATGTAATTGCATTTGGTTGCATGTATTTGCATGTGAGGTACATTTTCTTGCATATTTGTGCATATGATATTTATATGGTGTTTGAGGTTCTAGATATTTCTACTTTTTTTATTTCTTAGCTTGAATAGCATGAGGAAATTTGTAGGAATAAATTAATTGATTATGAATCCTCATATGAATGTAATTCTTGTAGTTGATCTTATGTTACAAGGTACAATACGCATTCAAATAATGGAGAGGTGGATCATTATAGAGCTTTTCATGTAATTGCATGTAACATGATATTGACCTAGAGCTCCTATTTGATAGTATAATGGCTTTGTTATTTTATTTTTTGGTTGTGTCAAATAGAATGCTTATGTTGGGTTCTTAGTTTTGACTCTTTGGATACATGGAAGAGCATTAGTCATCTAGGTTATAGTTGAAGTTCTTATGTTGGGTACTTGATTTTATTCCTTGGCATTGGAAGGGATTGGTTTTGTTGATTTTTTCTATGTTAACCCTTGACCCTAAGTTTCTTACTAAGTTGTGACTAACATGACCAAAATATGCACATGGAAGACACCTATCTTTGATTTAGGGATTGGAAAAGGAAAATAAATAAGATGGTTATGACCCCTATCTTTATGGAGAGATTAGCTTAGCTAGAAATAACATCTCTCTATAGTATTTTAATAAGGTCTAAAAAAAACTTCAAAAAATTTTTGTTCAAAAATCCTTAGTGTGCACAACCCTCACTATTTTCTAATCACTAAAATCACTTAAGGGAAAAGTGAGACACATGGTGGGTTTTTTCAATTATTCACTAATGTATTGAAATGTTGAGAGTAAAACCCTACAAGTTAAATAATGATTTCAAACACAATTAATAGAAATTATATAATATTATAGTCTATCATTATTTCATTGAGATTTACATCTCAATGCATTAGCTTTGCAATTTCCCATACTGTAACTTCCCTATTGATAGTAACCATAATAACCACTATTATATACCTAACTATTAGTTACTAACAACACTTTCTAACATTGCTAAAGTATTTGATTATTTATCTAACCTAGTATGTTAATACAAAATACTATTATAAACTATATGGTAACCAAAACAACATTGTAATATTCTTGATTTCCCCAACTATGCTTCCACATCAATACAACAATAATTGCAAAGAAGAAATAAAATAACAAATAACTTCTTGTTTGTCTTTTTACTTTTTTTTATTCTTTGTTAAATTTTCCACGTGCTAAAAATATACATAATTGCTTGTAATTTGCAAGGATTCTATTAGAAAATATTATACCTCTTTTATGCCTATTGAGCACTTGACTCCTATAAAATTAATCACTTCTATGTTGTATACCATGGAAAATGTGTGCATCATGTATGTTGAAACCTTATTCCAAAATGAATGTGGTAATTTTATTTTGATTAGTTTTTATTTAAAAAAATAAATTTAAAGGATACATCTTTATTCCTTTCCATATGGTTTTTAGATGTATTATTTGGGCATGGCTTGACTTGTTTGATAATACCTTCACAAATAAGAAAAATGCTTCATTTTTGAATCATGGAACTTATAAATATTATTCATGGAAATTGGTAGTCATTAATATACATATGTAGTGTAAATAGTATCATTCAATAGATTTTATAGTTACTAGTCTCCAACTAGTTTATTTCTCTTGCAAACAAAGTCCCCCACCTTGAATTTAAAAACTATCACATTACATTAAACTTCTCATTTTATTATTGTATCATTTGTATAACTAAAAAATTATTATTGTATTATCTTTTATCTTTTATGGATAGGTTGTAAAATGATATTATACTAGAATATTCCATCAAGAATATAGCATTCCCATTGAGACACATTAAAAAAAAGTTACTTGCAAGAATTCATAAATTATTTAATACCCAAAATTTAAATGTCAAGAATGAAAACTAAAAATTAAATTATGATTGAAGACATAATAAACAAAAATGATATGATATTATTGTTGCACCCTCAGTTGTTGCCCTTGATGACAAGCCACACAAGGATCATCAGATTGGTATTTAGGTATCCACAGGTATATGATTGTTAGTCTTGTTGATCACATGGCATTGATTGATTGATAAATTCTTGGTTGGCATTATGACATTTGTTGTGTCAAGTGATAGTGTTGTGTCATTCATAATGCAAGGCTATGATCTCTCTTGTTACAATTGCCAATATAAAGATGTTAAGTGCAAGGGAAATTGAATAAGGCACTTAATTATTTTCTTTTGATCCAATATGCTAGTAATATTCATCATTGATATGAAGGGTTGCTTGTTTTAGTTTGAACATTCAGATTCTCTGATGTTGCATTCTTGGTAATCTTCATGTGTCTTAACTTTGCAATTCAATATTACCAAGGCATGGAGTTATATTTGTTATCATGGTCATTTTATTTGAGGCGGCAATGTTTATCAAAGTTGATGGAGCATAAAGTGACATTCACATTTTAAGGTTCTTTTGTTGACAGGTTATTGTATATGCAATAATATTTATGTTAAATCTTTTTAAAGGCATAAATTAATGTTCTTGGTGTGGCAACCTGTGCTAGCATGTTAAATCCACTTAAGGAAGGGCTCAAGGGTGTCTTTGCTTGTTGGTTGTGTTGGCCCCTTCTAGGGTTACTGATTCAACAGGTCTATAGTGTATAATGTGCATAACATTGTTTTATTGGGTATAATACAAGTTTGAAAGCTTGGGTTATGAGGTAGCCAACTTAGGGTTTGAGGCCTAGAAGAATGGATGACATACAAAGCTTAGGGGACAACAATCAATCTCATTTTAAGTTGCAGCTTTGTCAATGAAGATCTATAAGTTGGTTTTGGCTGCAAGAATATAGGTATGGTTGTATTGAGAAGCATTAGATTTGATCATTGCTTTATATATCTATGGTTTAAGCTTGTGTATGGTTAGAGGATGAAATGAAAAATCTGAGAGAGAAAAAGTTATGATCACCTAATGTGAGTATGCATTTTACATTGGAATTTTTACTGTGACAGTTATCATCGGTTAAAGGCTTTTTCAGTTTTACAATGGAAGTTTGTGATTCAATTTTTTTCTAAAGGGTTTTCTCAATTCTGTTTTTGAGAATAGAGAACATGATAAATATATTATTGTGCTCATTTTCATGTTGATGAGAGATTGTGAAAAGAACAGAATATATTTCAAGAAAGGAAATATATATTGTTTTTGAGTAGTTGGAATTTATGACTCTGATTCTGAGGTCATTGCAAAATGAAGTATGTACTTATTGAAACAGAGATCAACTCTGTATTTACCATTCTTTCATATTTGTACATTTCAAAATACTATCAGTGAGATAGCATTATAAGACTATCAGTGAGATAGCACTATAAGACTATCAGTGAGATAGCACCATTGTTAGTGAGACAAATCAGCCAATGAGGCTTTGTACAAAGAATATTTTCAGATAAGGCCAATAAGGCCAAATTTGAGTGGTTTTATTCCCCAAGAGGGTTTCCACTCAAGACAATCTTTGTGTCAATCTTTTAAATGTGTTTGTTCATTATTTGTTCATTTTATTTTTACAATATAAGTTCTTTCATGATCTGAAAATTGTTACAAGAATTAAAAAGAGTTAATTTGTCTGTTAACACTGATTCAACCCCCCCCTCTCAGTGTTAACTGTACTCCAACAATTATTTTCTCAAGAAGAATTATAATACTACATAAATATATGAAAAATGTAAATACAAGAAAATGCTTGTATATAAAGGTTGTGGTGCCACTACGAGAGAAAATCACCCCAATAGAACATAAATTAGACAATTACAATATTTAAGATGTATCTCTCTTGCATATATACTACTATATATAGCTATTGTAATAAAAAAATAACTAGTAATATCACATGCATGAAAGAAATCTATATTATTCTAATTAGTTAACACATGTGGTGACTTAAAAAACATATGTACTCAAGCCTTTACTTAATAAATTATAATATATATACAAGTAATGAGGTTCCTTACACTTTTCTGATCTCAAATGTTATGAAAATTGATTTATGTATCACAATTAATTTTATTCAATATTGAAAGGAAACATACATAATTGCATAATTGTTTTGTGATCTTGTAAATTTGGAAGTAAACTTCACCTAATCCCACTTGTTACTCAATCAAACTTATTTTGTGTACATGTTACAACAAATCATCCAACAACCTAATAAATCATTCTTCTACTTAGAATGGATTTAAATAATACTATTACTTAAACCTATTCAATATTAACCTCCTCACAATAATTATTTAATTAAACTAATAAATACACCATATTTATAAATATACAACACCTACAATCATAACATATGACAAACTAAAGGAGAAATTGGTGTAACTCACTACACTACAAAAATAAACTTTTGTGAAACAAAGTTTACTAAAATTCTTCCAAAAAAACCTTTCTAAATTGAGTTGCCATTTGTAGTACTTTTTCTTGTTGTGGAAGTACTTTCTTCACGCTCTCTCTCTCCATACATTTCTTCATCCAAGAGAAAATATTTGGAAATATATCCTTAGATATAATCTTAAAATCTCCAAGAGTTTCAAATGCATGAAACCAACATATATGCGGGGCAAGTGCAATATCTACTATTCCAAAATTGTTTCCTCCAAAATAATGATTTCCTTTCAAATTTTCTTCTAATATTGTTAAACCTTCTATATATTCTCTCTTTCCTTCTTCTTGATCTTCCCCTTTACCAATGAATATGCGTCTTCCTCCTGAATAATAAATCTAAAGAAAATTTTAAATTAGTAATCAAATATTTTAAAATGCACATATAAATAATGAAAATGAAATGTTTTTAGTTGGAAAGTGTTATGAATTTATATAGGAAGGTGTTATAAATTTATAGATTATAATATTATAGCATAGTCCATTTTAAAATACCTTAGAAATTCATCTATTTTTTCAATTATTGAAATATTACAAATATATGTTATTAAGTGATAGAAATTATAAATATCTATAATTTTTAATTCTTTAGTAATTTTCATGTAATTCTAGGAACTCAAACTATTAACTAAATAGATTTAGTTTTATGGATTGTATTATCATGTGTGACTTTAAACTTATTTATTTAATACATAAGAACACTACCAATATTTAGCTAAATAAAAATATGTATATGTATATTTTATATTAATATAATATTATGAGTGTGCTAACAAAATCTCTTGCTTTTATTTAATATTTGATAAATGTTTACATGTTTTTTATAAGATAAGTAGAATTTATAGGGTGTTGTACCCTTTACACAGAGAGACCAAAGGGCCAAAGGAAGCTAGTTCAAACCAACTAAACTAGGGGAGAAACAAACAGAGATAGTTGACCGATAGTTGTAGAACAACAGAAAAAAGATTATACAACCCTCGAACTAGAGGGGACCAATCTGACTCCTGAGACCCAAGGCCGCGAAGAGGCAATGGATTTGGGAAGTCCCTTCTTCTTCCTTAGCACAACCGACCAGGAAGGCTCAGAATAAATGTTTACATGTTAAAATTTTAATACTTAATAATAAAATTAATATGAATATCTAATAACAAACAAAAATATAAAAAAATAAAATGTAAATAAGATTATCATGAGTAAAATGATAATATAGTTAAATTAATTCATTCATAGATCATATTAATAAAAAATGTTAAACCATTAATAATAAACTTAATACTAATTATGTAATTTATTAGTATTTATATAAAATAAATATTAAAAATTTATATAACAATTAAACATTTATTGATGTATAGTAAAAAGGAAAAAAAAAATTATAAATGAAGTAAATAAAAGTCGCATTGTTAAAATATATATTAATTGAAAATAATTCCAACAATAATTTAAAGGCCTCGACTTTTTGTGTAGGCTCATGTGATTTATCTAAACTATGTCAACACTTGCTAGATATAATTATACATAAAACTTCTATTTTAAAAAAAAATCTTACATAATTTTTTTATATAAAATCTACAAAAGGTACAATGTCAGTTGGATGGTTAGTTTAAGGAATAATTGAAGACATTAGATCTCTACTTACTGGGCTGGAGGAATTCACTCTACAGCATGTTTATAGGGAAGGAAATGTGGTTGCTGACAGTTTGGCTACTTTGGGACTTGATCATGAGGGGCTACGTTGTTGGAGGAAGGATTACTCCTTGCCTCTTTTTACGTTGTCCCTCTTGAAGAATGAATCTCGCCCAATTCACCATCGAAGCTAACAAATTCGGCTTTCTTGTCCTGGCTTGGTACTTACTAACTTTAGTAAGTGGTCTTGGTGGGGTTCTAAATTTTAAAAACTGGTCATTGTTGTACAGAAAGGCCTATGAGAAGGAAGTGCCATGTGGCATGTACTTTTCTTTCCTAGAAGCCACCGTGACTTTTCATGATGATTCTAGTGGCCAGAAGGCTTTTTTGGGTCATCTTCATTGGCCTCGCAGATTTTTCTCAATCTTATGTGACCTCCAGATTTATTGCCATCCCTATTTTTTTATTTTGTGACGGACTTCTCGCACGAGGGAACTGCGAGTTTTGAGCTAGATACAGGGGTTGGCACTAAATGTAATAATTTTAAGGATTTCCAATTTTTTTCTTATTGTTATTTCATTGTGATCAGCTCTAATTTGGGGTTTTATTGCAAGCACTCTACTATTCTCATCCGCACCTATATTTTTCCTAACAGTCACTCTACAATTGCTTTCTCTTACCACCATTTTCTCGTTGGGGCCATGGGTGGAGACCGTGTTCGTGTTGAACCTAATAAATTCAACGAATGGAAGAGGGGCGACATTGTCTGGCATATCTACAAAGAGGGAGGAATTACCCAGTTCATGGAATGTATGTCTGGGTTTGATGAGAGCCTCTCTAAACAATTTGTCACCTCTTGGTCTGCAAGAAGGGTGACAATGGGGAGTATTTCCTTTGAAGTTAATGAAGAAGTTATTGCTAAGGCCACTGGTCTTGCAATAGAAGGACGAAAGTGGAAGAAAACGAGCAAAGTGCTCGACCAGGCCAGCCTCAACCAATTCTTCCATGGAGATGAACAACCTGTTAAACTGCATGGTGCCTATGACCACAAGCAACTTCCTGAACCCTGGGACAAAGTGTGCATGGTCATGATAAAATATTTCACTCTTGAGGGGAGATTTGGTGTGTATTACTACTACCATTTTCCTTTTCTCAATCATCTTAGGAATCACAACAATATTTCTATCTTTTTTTTTCTTTTGCACTCTCTAGAAAATACTGTGAAAGATGTTGTCAAGACTATGAATTTGGGTAGGAATTTTACAATTCTACACTAGGGGCTTATGTTTAGACTCTATCATTTCCACCTAGCTCTCTGCCCTCCTCGACCTATTGTTGTTGAGGAAGCCCTTGTCTCTTCTACTCTGTCATCATCCAGTCTTATGGATACCCCTGGCCCTAACAAGAAAAAGTGTATTAAAAACCCTACCTCAAAACCCCCTCCCCAGGATACTTCCCCGATTGCTGGGTCTGTTGAAAAAAGGAAGGACAAGAAACGTAATGCCCCAACCCCAAAAATTAAAGCCAAAGCTTCAAAGAAGACCAAGTTCAGGCTTCAGCAAATAGACTCTGATATTGAAATCACGGAGGAGACTAGCACTCCTTGCAGGTCCAGTAGACTAGTTTCTAAGCTTGAAAAGGAGAAGACTCCCAAGGAGGCCTCTAAGTTTGAAAATGGTGGGGAAAGAGAGAACAAGAGCAAGGATGAGAAGGATGCAGAGGAGGAAACCCTTTTTGCTTCTACAAGTAGCTCCTCCCACATTTTTGAAAGTCTAAAAAATGGGTTATTTGGGTCTTGCCAGTGTTAGGGCCAAGGGGGTTGTGACTAGGGCCTTGGCTAGTTCTAAAGGGAAGGCCCCCATGGAGGAAGCTAGTAGCAAACAGGACGCGATCTGGGAGGTGGTGGAAAATCTTACAATCAAAATGGTGAGTTTGGAAAAAAGGCTTCAGGATGTCACCCGCTTTTCTCTAACGATCATGCACAGGTCTACCACCACTCTATGCCTATTGCAGAAGGATAACTCCACTGAATATGTGGAGGAGGATGTCGAACACAAGGAACTTCTCAAGTTACTCATTGAAGATTGGGCTACTATAACCCTCATCAAGCCATGCAGCAGAAAGAAAGAGTAACAGTGCTGGATGTTTGGTTTTTTGGTTGGGATTGGCCTTACTAGCCTTTGTAGTTTTTTGAGTTCTCTACTGCTACTTTTATGATTTATATGTTTAATTCTGACTGTTATGGCCCCTAGTGGGCCTTGGTTAAGACTCTTTTAAAACTGGGTGTCATGATGGACATTATTAGTAGTATAGTTATTGGTTTAACAAGATATTCTCTTTATGTTGATGCTATGAGTTGGTTGGTTAGTAGTCTTAAGATGTTGATTAGTAATATGGTTACCCTGTTTGTCATTTTGATGTGGTTTTTGATATGGAATTGTTAGGGTGTTTGGTTCCTTGTTTGTTTGATGTTAATATGTTGATGATGTTTTTCTATTGATGATCGCTCACAGGGCCTTGTATTAAAGGGACAACACCCTAGTTTTGTTACTTTTTATATCAAAAACACTAAGCAAGAACAAATTAAATAGAATTTCTCAAATCTATTATAGGGGTCGCACCTTCAAGATTGTAGATTGGTCATTTTTTTCTCAAGGATAGAAGAAGATACAAAATTAGAACAAAATCTTTTCAAATGTAAGAAATATGTTAATATGTAATGGGTGGGTATATAAACCAAAAATAGTTTAGGAAATTCATATATTTTTGTAATATCATATGCAAATAATATAATGTTATCCATGTGATTTTTAGAATTGGTCTTCTATTGAAGCAGACAAAAAATTATATCTTTTTTTTTGCAATTAATATGATGGGTATGGCCCCTAGACAATATTTTCCCATACAAAACAATAATTGAAATATAAAAAAAAATATAATATAACCAAAACTAAAAATTAAGAAATTTACTATAAAAATTGTGTACTATATTATATCTAAAATATTTAAAATTTTAACTAGTAGAAAGGAATGAATTGTTTCCAATTCAAATAAAAAATAAAATAATATATTAATATTAAATTGTATAGTTTAACTTTCTTTTGTCTCTTTGGTCGAGCAATTGAGGTTTAGACTTTGGGATGTGACTTCTTCCACCCATCATTTTTTAATATGTTTAATATGTTATTTTAATAATTGAAACATATATCAATTGGTCAAAATTAAACATTATGTAAGCATCCTGTTAAATGGGGAATAGAATTCGTCAAATCTATAATAAGGGTTGGAACTTCACAGATTGTGGATTGGTCATTTTCTTTTGAGGTGAGGAATTCTAATAGCTAACTCAGAACAAAATGTTTTTAAATGCAAGAATATATTAATATGTAATGGGTGGATATATAAACCCAAAATAGTTTAGGAAATTCATATATATTGTTGGAAATATAATGTAAACGATATAATGTTATTCCATGCAATTTTTGGAACTAGTCATTTATTGAATCAACCAAACAATTAAATCTCTTTGTGCAATGAATAATATGGGCATGGTCTCTCTAGAATTTGTGTACTAGATCATATGTAAACTATTTAAAGTTTACCTAATGGATTGTTCCCAAATCAAATAAAAAATAAAATAATGTATTAATATTAAATGGTATAATTGGACTTTGTTTTGTCTATTCAGTTTGTTAAGGGGGTTTGGACTTTGAGATTTGACACTTCCACCCATCTTCTATTTTTTAATATGTTTAATAAATTATTTTTATACAAATAATATATGACACTTATTTATTACACATATACAAAACAATAATGAAAAACAAAACAAAACATTATTCACACTATAAATAAATAACATCCCAAAATTGAATCATTATTATATGAAAAATGTAACATTGTTTACTTACAATATTAGAGTAGGAATGGCAGCCAAGTCTTAGAGCAATATTAAACCAGAAGTGAAACATATTTTGAAAGAAAATAACCAGCAATTAAAAATTATTGTCTTATTATAATAAAGATAAAATAAATTACAATTATTTTTAATTCATTGGTGAAGTTGATCAGTTTGCAAAGAGTTCTCAAAGGATCGGATCAGATCTTATTCAATGCAAAAGCTTAACTCTCTAAAATCATAATATCAAGATTATTGTTGAGTGTTTCTGGCTTAGATTGCGTCTCTATTTTTTGAGTTGGATCACGCTCCATGATCCATCATCAAGATAGAATGCATAAGGAGTAAAAACTCCTTATGCTCTATATCCTGATGATGGATCACAAATGTGATCCGAAACGTCGATGCAAAAAATACAAACACAATCTAAGCCAGAAACACTCAGCATTATTCTTCATGGATTGTGGAAATCTGTTATCACTAATATCAAGATTATCTCAAAATGGTTCGGATACCCTCCAATCCTTAATACTAAACCAAAAAAACTACAAGATTAATCACAAAATACAAATAAGATATCAAAGATTTCTTTGCCACATACCTTCTTATCTATAAAATCTGCCCAAAATCGAGCCATAGCTCGGTCATATGGATCAGCTGGTAAGAAAGCAGGGCCATTGCTCCATACCTCATCAATATACTGCAATATAATGGCAGACTCAGCCACAGATATGCCATTGTGAACCAAAACAGGTACTTGCTTATGCACAGGATTCATTTCCAGCAAGAGGGGGCTCTTAGACCTCAAATCCTGTTCCACATACTCATATTTGATGCCCTTTTCTTGAAGGGCAATCAACACTCTGAGAGCATAGGGACTGGCCCAGAAGCCAAGAACCTTAACCTCATCTTCACCTGCCATCTTCACCAAGTTTTCTTTGCAGGAGAACAACAAATCTGTGCTGTATTTGTAGTACCTTTGGGTTCTGTAAGTAGGTCAACGTGAAATGGAACAGACCCTACAGACAAACGTTTAAGGGGAAGATGAGTAGGACCCACTGTAGTTAGATTAGTATATATATTGCATAAATTAAATTGTGACGTAGTTGCTTGCGTCACCTCGACCTATTGGTCTGTTAAGAATTTATTCGGTGTCGGTGTTTTCCATTGTTTATTTAATAAATCTAAGGTTTTATTTCTTGCTGGAGGCTAATAATTTTATGTTTTTTATTTCTATTAAATGGGGCAGTTATTTTATATTTATAAGATATATTTTAATGATGTATTGCTGATGAAATAGATATTATTGATTTTGATTTTAAAAATATATAATTGAATTTTATAAAATATCATAAATTAGCAATCACATCTTGGTGTGTAATGGGTACGTTGAAAAGGTATGGAAAGTCAATTTGGAAAAACATGTCTATATTTTGGGTACATTGTGCAGTACATGAGGTCAATTGA
>VDFB02151249.1:0-28092 GCA_007258455.2 Sequoia sempervirens
AACCAATTATAAGACATTATAGAAAGGCTCACTACTAGGTGGAAACACTGACCAAATGAACTCAATTTTCATAGAGAAAAAAAAAAGATAAAAAGAAGTGGATTTACAACCAAAATTTAAACTTATACAAAGTGCATCTAACATATGTTGGATTCAGTTCCTTTGAAGCTCAAAATACTAACTTAATACACTTTATCCAAATCAAAGTACAAATATTTTCTTTTCTTTACATTCAGACACCTCTTATCAACTTTCACAACTTATTTGCTCAACTCTACTAAAATTTGAACCACTTCTTACATTCAGATCATGTACACATTAAAATCAATTTCCACAAACTCAAAAAAACCTTGTATATATACCAAACTTCTTTGCAAACATAAATTAGGTCAGCCTAATTAGATGTAGTCCTAAATCATACAAAACATGCCTTGTCAACACCTAATTCCAATAAAAAATAACTTCATACCCAAAAAAAAGTAATATAGGTCGGCATGGACCTATAATAGCTCCTTCTTACATTCACATTACATATTTAATTTGTGCAACTCTTCACATATATTAGTTTAGTCAGGCATAGGACCTAAAATAAAAATATTCCAACTAATTATAGCCATAGGACATGTGGACCTCAAAATTTCATGCCAAATGGAAAAAATAATATATTGACACATGTTAACATTCTCCAAAAACTACAAGGTATAACTCGAATTTGCGAAGGATTGTGGACAAGATAAGTCATAACCAATAGATATAAAATTGTGTAAACCTTATATGTTGATCTTCTATTACTTTTATCTTCCAAACCACTTATCCAAATAAAGTGAAATTATGAATGAAGATATTAATGGCATCCATAAAAAACATATTAGAAATGAAGAAGTAAATTTGTACAGGTGAAAAAATGCAAAATAAAATACCAGAGGGCTCCATGTACAAAATCTATCAGTGTAGACACTTAGCAAAAAGTATAAACTATTTTTCCTCTGGTGGATCAAATTCCCTTAAAAATAATTCTTCTACAATCATCCTCACAAAGTTGACATCCAAAAATGTAGTGTTTCCATCAATGACAACTTATTAATGACAACCTTCTCCATTCTTTCAATAGCTATATATCTATATTAAACAAATATTTAGGGTGACCTAACTTTATGAATTTTCTATGGTAACCTATGTTGCATTTTCAACAATTCTCTTTGAATTGTGAACTACAACATATGTTACCTTGAAAGACCTTAAAAAACTAAGTACCCTAAATGCATGTGATACTATCATATCCCCGAATCCTAAATCCTAAAAAGAAAATAAGGATACAAATTGAAACAACATATTTATACATGTAAGAATGATTTTAATTGAAGAACAAACTAACGATGCATCTAATTCAATTTACTATAAATGAACAAGGGTGTTTGTGCAATGAAACAAGAAATGAACATTATACTAACATATCCCCAATCCTAACTCCTATAAATAAAGGAATGATGTAAATTGAAACAACATATTCAAACATGTAAGAGTGAGTGTAATTGAAGAATAAACTAACCATACATATAATTCAATTGATTGTAAATCAACAAGGGTATGTGTGCAATGAAACAAGTAATGCATGTTATAGTATCATATCCTGAATCCTAACTCCTACAAATAAAAGAATGTCAAAAATTGAAAGAACATATTCACACATGTAAGAGTGAGTGTAATTGAAGAATAAACTAACCATGTATCTATTTTAATTTATTGTAAATGAACAAGGGTATGTGTGAAATGAAACAAGAAATGCATGTTATACTATCATATCCCCAATCCTAACTCCAAAAAATAAAAGAATCATACAAATTGAAACAAAATATTCATACATGTAAGATTGAGTGTAATTAAAGAAAATACTAACCATGCATCCTAATTCAATTCATTGTAAATGAACAAGGGTATGTGTCTAATGAAACAAGCAATGCATGTTATACTGTCATATCCCCAATCCTAACTCCAACAAATAAAATAATGATACAAATTGAAACAACATATTCATACTTGTAAGAGTGAATTCAATTGAAGAACAAACTAACCATGCATCTAATTCAATTCATTGTAAATTATTAACAAGGGTATGTGTGCAATGAAACAATCAATGCATGTTATGCAGTCATACCCCCAATCCTAACTCTTACAAATAAAAGAATGATACAAATTGAAACAACATATTTATACTTGTAAGGGATATTCTAATTGAAGAACAAACTAACCATGAATCTAATTCAATTGACTATAAATGAGAAAGTGTATGTGTGAATGAAACAAGAAATGTATGTTATAGTATCATATCAACAATCCTAACTTGTACAAATAAAATAATGATACAGATTGAAATAACATATTGATACATATAAGAGTGACTGTAATTTAAGAATAGACTAGCCATGCATCTAATTAAAGTCATTGCAAATGAACAAGGGTGTGTGTTCAATGAAACAAGAAAAGCATGTTATAATATCATATCCCCAATCTTCACTCATATAGATAAAAAAAAGATACAAATTGAAACAACATATTCATACATGTAATAGTGAGTGTAATTGAAGAATAAACTAACTATGCATCTAATTCAATTGATTGTAAATAAATAAGGTTATGTGTGTAATGAAACAAGAAATGCATGTTACTAGAATATCCCTAATTTTAATTCATACAAATAAGGTAATGATACAAATTGAAAAAACATATTCATACATGTAAGAGTGTGTGTAATTGATGAACAAACTAGCCATACATCTAACTCAATTGATTGTAAATGAACAAGGGTATGTGTGCAATGAAACAAGAAATGCATGTTATACTATCATATCCCCAATTATAACTCTTACAAAACTTAGGTGATCTTGTTAATTGATTATGTACATATATGTATGTACATACAAAAAATTTACAAACAAAATTGGGTCTTATATTGTTTTTAAGTGGGGTCAGAGTTGTATACTCCTATTCCCGATTATACATAATGAGCAATGTATGATATACTATCATACACCAAATTTGAACTCTCACAACCCTCAGGTGATCATGTAAACTATTTACCCTAAATATATAATCAGTTTAGGGATTATATATGACATGAAATAGAAAAATGATACTAATATTTAGAGCACTTTTCTGATACAACATTATGATATTTATATATAACTTCAACCAACATTTTTAAATAAATTGAAACAACATTTTCATACTCGTGAAAGTAATTGAAGATTAACTAAGCATACACCTATTTCATTTGAATGTAAATAAACAAGGCTATATGAAAAATCAATTTCTATATCTTTTACATATATATATATACATCTTGAAGTTCCATATTTATATTGACAGTATTGGAGGATATCATACACTCCATTATTTAGGGTTTCATGCACCTATTTTTTGGCTGAGTATGCCTATGTGTTTGTGAAAGTGGCATAGGTAATTAATTAAACACTCTTAAACCATCTTTCAAGTAAGGATGATAGGTGGAATGATATGTATGTATGTAAATGTTACTAAAGTAAATTAAGATATATATGAAAAATAAGCATACATTGAATTGGTTATACAATTGAACACTAAATACTATCTATCCTAAATGACATGAATACATACATGTCATTTCTCTATATTTATATGAATTATATACATATATAAATGCATATGTATGCATATATATGTATTGCATACATACATACATGCATGCATACATACATACATACATATCATTTTCCATATGTATGTATGTATGTATGTATGTATGTCCTGTATATGTATGGACATTAATATTTATAATATTAATGTTATGTGAATATTTATATAACTTAAATGATTACCAAATTAGGATGAAAATCCTATAAAAACATGTAAAATGATAACAAAAAATTGACCATACAAATAGAGGTGAAATAGCATGGAAAGGTTAGAGAGGATGATGGGGGAGTGGGCAATGTTGTGTTAGGGGTTCATGGTTGTGGAGGGCATAGTTAGCCAAAATTTAGGTCCATGAAACCCTTAAGAGTCCACCTTAGAAAACCCATTAATGGTATGTATATATGTAGTGTAGAAAAATGTACACCTTTATATTTTCACTCTATGTTTGGGTCACTTAATTAAGCCTCTAATTCGCCAAATTATGCATTTAAAATCCTAATTAATCCTATTTTCCAAAATGGAAACTTGTATTAAACAATCACAAACTGTGACCACTGAAATTATACTCCCTTCTTGGAGAAAGTACAATCCTTGGTCTAATATGGACCTGTCTTGGGTACCCTTGCATTAATTATCCTTTAAATCATCATTTATAGGCCTCTAAAACCCATTATTTCAAATATCAAGGCTCATTTCACTTAAAAATCCCATAAAATCATCCAAAATACCAAAAATCTCGAGAGCCCACCTCAAAAAGCTAAGGTGGGATTCATTCACCATCTTGGGCGAATGAGTTCCCTTAGGTGGGACCCATTCGCCAAGTGTGGCGAATGAGTCCCATTTGGGGTCTTTTTCAAATTTGAGTAGGAATTCATCAATTTAATTCAAGTTGTTGATGGATGTCATCCTTTGAGATCTAAATAGCGGTAAATTAGGTGTTAATGCCTATAAAAGCAAGTTTCTAAGTCATTTTTATCATCTCTAAGTCATTTGAGTAAGCATTTTTGAAGAGAAAATTCAAGAGTCAAGTGTTGAGAATCTTTCACAAGAGCATCCAAGTTTCAAGAGCAAGTAAAGTTGAAGCTTTGGAGCAGCATTAGAGGGTTTTTGCAGGTATTCAAGCTTACTTTCATTCAAGATCTAGTATTTTCAAGGGTTGATCATGGATGTCTATGGTGAATTATGAAGAATTCTAGGTTGCGGAGATGCAACTAGTTATCAAGCCAAGCCTAAGGACTTGTTTTCTAAGTGATTCCATCTTCCATTGTCACTCTACTTTCAGCCTAAGGAATGTTTTCACATCATTGAGATTCACTTGAGGTGATTATAGATCTCCTCAAGTGAGTTTTATGTCTTTCAAGTTTCAGCTATGCATCTTGTTCTTGCACATTAGAATAGGATTGCATCATGGTTCAAATTTCTTAGTCTTAGAAACACATAAGGCTAGGGTTTGCATGTATATTTTAGTCTTTCCATAAAGGTTTAATTACCAAATTAGGGGTTTTATCAAGGAAAACCCCCCATTAGCAAATCAAGTTGAATTCTATTTTGGAGGTGTTTTTCACAGGTTCGGATCTAGAACTCGGATTGGAAGGAAAAGGTAGGTGTTGGAGTGCAGATCAGAGTTTCAAATTTTAGAAAAAGTAGAGTGGGACTGATTCACCACAATTGGTGATTGCATCATAATAAAGGTATCTTTATGATCTATTTGTGGATTTTGATACCCTTTTTCCTAAAACAAAATCCCATGCACATAGAAACCCAGATCTGGGATTGATTTTCTAGGTTGGTGAATGAGTCCTAGTTGGTCAAAAAGTAAAAATTTTCAAAAATTTATATTTTTTTCCAATCACTTCAAGGTTTCTAGGTGTAGATCATTCATTTTTTTTCTTTTCAATTATGTTTTGCTTACATATCTAAGGAATTTTCTAGGTCATTGCATTGATTTAGGGTTTTTTTTACACCTTGCATTGCATTGTCTTTTCCAAGTCTAAACTTGGTGGTGAACCCCTCATTCAATCATCTTCAACCCCTAGGACAACCCTATTTCAATATTTCAATCTCCTTTGCATTGAGATCTCAAGGGTTATCCTTGAGTGGAATATTTTTCAAAGTGGGTGCAAATATCATTCAATCAATCATTTCCCCCATTTTCATAGGTTCCACAAACATTAACTAAATTGTCTTGAAAATTGAGTGTCATAGATTTAGGTCTTCGGACCCATTTGTCGAAGGGTGAATGTGTCCTCCAAAAGTTGAGGATCTCAATTTTAAATTTCTTTTTGGTGGCATTTTTATGATTTAAATTCAAAATGCAATTGGAATCCGTTGACGTCTAATTGTAAGTAAATTAGAAAATTACCTAAAAATACAAGGTATTTTTATCAATTCAATATCTAAAATAAAGAAGCAACAATAAGGAAACTTTAATAAGACAAAAAAATTATTGTTAAAAGTGTTTAAAAGTATATTTATTAGACTTCTATACTAGAATTCAAAATCTAAAGCATCATGTCAAATTTATTTTCTTCTATGCATGTTTTTGGAGGTAACACTATGATGTATGTTTCAAGCATTCAAGCATCAAGATCAACATCCAATCAAGAAATTTCATGCAAGATCAAGACATTTGATGGATGTGTTAGACCTCAGTACTCTAAGGATCTTAATTAAAGGTTTTGGTGAGTTGCAACATAGCATTTTTCATGCATCATTCCTTCCATTCATGTTTCATTTCATTTCAAGCAATAATTACAAAAGTGGGGTTTAACCAAGCCAAACCCCAATTCACCAAAAAAAAATTATTGTTCCCTCTCTTTGTATGTGCAGATTTGTAGGTAAATAAGGATTGAAGATTGATCAAAAGTGCAATTTTGCAAAGTTGCCAAATTTTTCATCAAAATTTTCAATCCATGGAATCTTATTTACAAAATTTAATTCCAAGTTTCCAACTACGAGATCTGGAGGAATCACGAGTGCAAATCTAGGATTAGTAGACTAGGAAATTAGATTTTGGATCCCTATAGAAAGACCCATTCACCCTAGGGTGAATCTATCCCACAAGGACACTCAAAAATAACTTCTGGTGACTGGTACACATCAACTTACCCTTTGTAGATCTTCTAGAAGTCTATTATTTTTTATTATTTTATGCTTTTAATTGATGACTCAAGTTTCACATTGAATAATCTAGTTCATTTACTATTTTTAGTTTTTTTCCCCAAATTTCTATTTAGGTAGAGTTTACGTCATCTTTCCATAAGGAAATTTGTAATATCTCCAATAGGATTGACTCACCTATCATTTAAAGTCAATCCTACCATTGGGGGATCTCATTTCCTAATGAAATAGAAGAAAGATAGGTTCATCACCTCACCCCATTTCAATATAGAGAAGCTCCTACATTTCTATGATTCATTTTGTTGAACCTGACATTGTACATATTAATTTCTGATTTGGAGTTCATTTAAAACCCTACATCTATGATTTGCAATAGTTTGCATTGCAGTGCATTAGTTTTCATTTCATCTAGGGTTTTCAAAATTGCATTAGTTTTTATTTCTTTCATGATTTTAAATTGACATTTAGCATCTATAAAATTCAAAATATTCCATACAAATCACATTGATTTTACATAGTACTTGCATATTAGTGTCCTTTCAATCATTTACATTATAAAATTCATTCAAAATTACATTCAAAAAGTGTCATATTTGCTCACTTTTTTCCCTTTATTGCACTTGCATTTAGACACCAAAATTTGGAAAATTTTGTCATAGAAACCAAAGTTTACAACCTAGAACAAACAACAAAAACAATAACTGAGAATTTGTAGTTTTCATTTTTAAAAACCCTATACAAGGACACATTCACCCTTGGGTGAATGAGCCCTAGGGGCCCATCAAAACCAGCTTTTCTGAGATTTTTTGTGGTCCTCTACACTTCATAAATCCACTGGTAAACTACTATTTTAGTCTCTCAATTTTTAGGAATTTATATTTTATGCATAAGGTCTAATAATTCATTTAGTTTAGACATTACAAAATGAGAAAAATTGTTGCATTTCAAATATGTAGAATAATTATTGCATCATGTTTTCATTACAAAAGTCTCATGTTATCATAATTCATGCTCTCTTTTTAGATCTTGTTGAATACTCGAAGAAATTATTGTTACAAGCATATGAATATGAAATACTTTCCCCTATTTTCTTGGTTTTAACTTATCGTCCTATGTGTGAAACTAACTTAGTGAAAGAGAATGAAAATTTGCATAATCATCAGAATCATATTTTTTCTTATCTCAATATCTCTCCTATTTGTGAAAAAGATATTTTGGTGTTAGAAGATCCAATCAAGGAGAGACATAAGAATCTTATTTGTTTCTCTTTCCCTACCTCTCCTACTTGGGAAGAAATTGTTGGATACAAGGATGAGACCATTGGCACATACCCTAATATCACATTTCCTATCTTTCCCACTTGCAAGAATTATTTGATACAAGAGGATGCACACATTGATAATCATGATTATCCTAGTTATTCTTCTCCCAACACCTCTCCTACTTGTAATGAAGGTGTCTTGGTGTTTGAAGATCCAACCATTGAAATTCATGAAAATCTTGCTACACTCCATCTCCCAATGCTTCTCCTACTTGGGAATATATTTTTCAATAAGAGGATACAATAATTGATAAGCAAGAAAATAATAGTTTTTCCTCTCCTAATATCTCCCATAATTGTGATGAAGTTATTTTAGAAGATCAAACCATTAAATTTCATGGAAATATATTTTTCTCCTCTCCTAAAAAATCTCATAATAGGGAAGATATCATGGTGCAAGAGGATGATAGTATTGATACATGTCCTTCAAACAATAGTAATGAGGTTTCATTAGATGAAAATGATAAGGTGACATTAGACTTCTCCTCACTAGAAGATCATCAAACTTAGGATAATTTTGTTAAGGTTTTGAACATTAGATCTCCCTTGACTATTAGACCTCATACAATTCCTTTAATTATTGGACCTCCCAAGTCATCTCCTAAGCCAATTCTTATCAAAGGACTACCATAACACCATCAACAACCTCCAAGACATATATTAAATTTTGCAAGATAACTTACTACTAACAATGTTTCTCAACAACTAACATATCATACTATTGCTCATACATATAACACAAGGAAAAATAGGCAACCAAAAACCACACCTACCTCATTAACATTACCTCAACCTATCTTTCCTAGTGCTCCTTATTTTCCTTTACACAATGGAAAGGAGTATGACCTTGTATAACAACTCTGCACAACTCCTACTAAGATATCTTTATAGGATCTCATTCAACCTTCACCCAATTACCATATCATGCTTCAAAGTTATTTACAACAAGTTTTGGTCTCTCCTAGGGAACAACCAAGTGATGTAGTAGCCCTAATCTAACGAATCAATTCAATCAATATTGATATTGTCTTTTGTCAAGATGCATTACTTGCATTAGAGATACACCAAAATATGAGGCCTTGATGATATTGGATAATTACTAATAGACATGGAATAAAAAAGAACTCTCATTGAAAATGGTTTGACCCTTAATGTGTGTGGTGTAAATTTTTGGATAATATTGGAGTGGATAAGACTAAAATTAAATCTGATTCCATGTCTATCTATGGATTTGTAAATATGGGAAAGAAACCTCTTGGGGTGATATAATTACATGTGACAGTTGGAAAGGTTACATTGCAAACCCCTATTCATGTTATACCTAATGAACTCTCATATAATCTTCTCCTCTGTAGACCTTGGATTCATGCAATGAATGCAGTTCCTTCAACATTGCATCGTCTAGTGAAGTATGTTTTCAATAACAAGTTTTACACAATCAAGGCTAACCCTCAACCATAAAGTTGTTTGCACACTGAGAAAGACAAGGAAAGTCCTTTGAAAAAATGATGCCAACTTCAAAAATAGAACTTGTGCAAGAGGAAGAAAAAGAGAATAATATTGAAGTAGTCACAAAACTATTGGACAATGAGTGAGGTTCCTTCGATTTTGCAACTAAATTGATGGGAGAATACAAGATTACACACAAAATAAGAAAAGAGAAGGAAAAAATAATATTATCCACACAAGTTGATTCATCAAAAGCACACGAGTCCACAAATTTTAGCAAAGAAGAGGGAAATAACAATTACACATTCACATATGATAAGTGTGATCCTGAGAAACCACAAAATCCAAAATAAATGGAAGCTCTTTATGGAAGAAGTTATGAGCTTTTGAAACAACTTGGTTATAGTGGAAATGTATTTGGTACTAGAGAACAAGGAATTCATTTCCCTATAGAGGCCTAACATAGAAGAAACAAAAGCTAGTCTTGGATATTTTCCTTCAAAGATAGCACAAGAATAAAAAAATACTTCACTCAATATCATCACTAGTACAAAAGATTCTTCTAAGACAACTTTAACCTTGGTGCATCTTGAACTGATAAATACTACATGTGGCAATATCTCATTGGATATGCACACCAAATTGATAATTTTCCTAGACTCAATATAATAAATAGCATTAGTTGTTTCTTCTTTTCATGTTGATCATAGCATATTCACTACCATACATGAGGGTATAAACTTGTCTTTATGCAATAATATATCCTAATTGCAAGGAGTAGCATATCATCATCCACTTTTGGCTCATCCTTGTCCTACACTTAGTCACAATGAGTGGTTAGGTACCTTCTCGTAGTTTGGCACTTGATGTTGTCCCTTTGGCTAGTTGTCTTCATTTTGTATATTATGGACATGATTGGAATGTGGATGACCTGCTCTAGGTTGAATTGCATGTTCCATACTATTATTTTCTTTATTCTCTTTTCATGTTCTTTCAAATTTCATGTGCATAATGTGATCCCTCGTATAGTGCTTCTTAGCATGTCTTTATATGTTTGTGAGCCTACATTAATGACCCTTGTCATTCCATTGGTGCAACCTGGATACAAAGGAAGATAATTTTTTGTGACATTCTTCTATTTGTATCTCCATTCTTCTATATTTTGTACACCTTTATTTTTTGTCTTGTGTTTTCCTTTTGGGAAAGACGCAAGGCATTGAGACATTTAGGTCTCTTCCATGACCCAAAAATTATTTTAGAAATTTGTTTGTACTCTTTGCATCATTCTTCCTTTTTGCTTTTTTTTCCATGAGTTATTTGGGGAATGATGATGATTTTGAGCTCGATTATCACTATACAAAATACATGTACATTGACCCCAAATCCATGGATCCCTTATGTGTTATCTTAGGATTACATGTGGGGGAAACTCTCCTTTAATTCACAATAGATATAGTTGGAAACATATATTTTACACAGGTATTTACAAATAAAGCTCTCACATTTGCATTTATTATATTCTACTTTAGAGTAATTTCTCACAACATGTTGTTTAGCAATTTCTTTAAAGTGGGGGTATTTGCATTCTCGCTCATTGTTTGCTTCCAAGAGTGGTCTTCTTACTTCATTTGATGTGTCTTCTTGGTGGTTAAATTTTTTATTATGTTCCTCAAGAGTGTGACCTTTCTTGGTATATGACATTCCTCTTAGTGGTGATACTATGACTTGTATTACCTTAGTTACAAATATTTTATCCCCAACTAGTCCTCTCTTGGTGACATCGAGAATGATGTTCCCTAAGGTGATATATTTCATGAACTAAGAAAAATTGCTTTGACTACCCTATCCTATTTATTTAAAATGGCCACCAAGCATAACACAACTTTCTTGCTAGTGGAGCCTTATTTTTCATGAGTTCCTAGAAAAATGCAGCTTGCTAGTCTTGTGGCCATTTCTGTGGTGCCTTATCAAAGTTATCAGTAGGTATAAATTTTGATATGTTTGAAATGTATAGGATCTTGTAGACCTAGAATGAATTTACCATTATCCACCCTCTTCGGGATCACCTAGTGGACAACAAATTTCACTAGTTTGTGTGAGTATGTTTTGTTTGCATAGTGGACAACAGTTTTCCACTTGTGAATGGTTTTTGGACAAAAAACTAAAGATTGATCCATATGTATTGGAAAAAAATTCAGGGCTTGATGCACCTTTTTCTCTTCTTTTCAATTTTGGCATTGTATGCTTGTGCATCTTGTCTTGTTGATTTATATGTGTGTGCCTTTGTACTTATATTGGTTTCCCATTGTATTTTTATCTTGGTGGATTGTGCATCCTCCTCTATCTTTTTCATCTTATCTCACTAACACTTGTACACTTGAACCCATTTTGATGCTTATTTTTCTACTTTAGTGTGAGTTTGAGCATACAACCCATTACCTCACTAAAGTGGTGGCTAAATGTAGTGAAGAAAAATGTATACATTTACACATTCACTCTATGTTTGGGTCCCTTAATTAATTAGATTTAATTAAGCCTCTAATTGACCTAATTATGCATTTAAAAGCCTAATAAATCCCATTTTCTGAAAGGAAACGTGTATTAAACAATTGTAGACATTATTTAAATTGCCTTGGGAATTTGGTGTCCTGGATTTAGGTCCTCCTTAAGTTGAGGATATCAAATTTTAAAATGTTTTTGGTGGCATTTTATGATTGAAATTCAAAATAAATTTTTCAACCTTTGATTTTTAATAGTTAAGAAATTAGAAAATTACCTATAAATATAAGGTCTTTTATTAGTTCAATATCTAGAATGAAGAAGCAACAAAAAGACAACTTTCACAAGAGCAAAAATTATTGCCAACTATGTTCAAGAGTAGATTTATCTATCTTCATCAACAACATTCAATATTTGAGTAATAATGTTAAAGTTATTTGCATCTATGTAAGTTTTTGGAGCTAACATTGTGATGTAGGTTTCAAGCATTCAACCATCAATTCAATTATCAAGACCTTGGAGAGATGTGTTAGACTTCAATACTCTAAGGATCTCCACTAAATGGTTTGGTGAGTTGCAACATATCATTATTCATTTATCACTCCTTCCATTCATGCTTCATATCATTTCAAGGTTTAATTACCAAAAATGGGGTTTGACCAAGGAAAACCCTCATTCACAAAAAACAAACAATCTTTCCCTCACATTGTATGTGTAGATTTGCAAGTGAAGAAGGATTAAAGATTGATCAAAAGTGAAATTTTACAAAGTGAAACAAAGAAAAATGGGGTGTGTGGATTAAAATGGAGACTAATGATGCGCCTTACTTTTCTCCTAATTTCATTCAAAATGTAAGCTAAAATGTGCAAATGAGTGACAATAATTAAATCAAACCCTTGACTAATAGTCAAAAGGCAAATCTGGAAAGGGTTAAATGTTGTGTACCTATCACCAAAGTTTCTTTTTCATACCTCACTAAGGACTCATTCACCCTATGGAGAATCGGTCCTAGCTATGGCTCCTAGAAATCATTTTTTGGGTTCTACTCTTCAATGTTTGTACTCCCAGATTCTAGTTGTTCATTGCTAGAAAGCTGAAAATAAATCTTGTAGCTCATTTTTTGTGATTTGACAACTTCTCTTGCAATTTTGAAAACTTTGCAACATTCTTGAATATTTCTCTCTAAATGATCTTCAACCTAAAACTTGAAATCACACATCAAAGAGGGAAAATTATTGTTTGTTAGGGAATGGGGATTTGGCTTGGTCAAACCTCATTGTGGTGATTAAACCTTTAAATTAATAAAATCATGAAGGAATGATGAATGAACAAATGCAATGTCACAACTCACCACACCGTATTCGAACCCTAGATAAATATGCAATCTAGCATGAAGTGGACTTAGTGAATGTAGATTTTGATCATGAAACCTGATTATGGGTAATTCCATTGTTATGCTTGAATTGATCTTGAACACTACGTCACCATATTAGCTCAAACAACATGCATAATGCAATACATCTTTGACATGAAAATGGAATCTTGATTTCTACAATAATGTTCTACAAATTTACTCTTCAATGCCTTAGAAATGCTCTTGAAATCTCTTGAAGTTCTCACTAGAATGTTGTTATGATCACTTCATTTTACTAGGTTTCTTAGGATGAAACATAGTGAAATAACCTCTTATTTATACATAACTTAATATTAACTCCCAAAATTCAAATATCACAAGCTGACATTGAATT
Source organism: Sequoia sempervirens (assembly GCA_007258455.2). Lineage (NCBI taxonomy): Eukaryota > Viridiplantae > Streptophyta > Pinopsida > Cupressales > Cupressaceae > Sequoia > Sequoia sempervirens. The sequence continues at coordinate 13,810 of VDFB02151249.1, forward strand.
TTGGATTTCAAATCATTAAAATACCACCAAAAATATATTTCAAATATGGGTCCTAGGTCTAAGTGAGGACTCATTCACCATAGGGTGAATGGGTCCTAGGCCACTAACCTAGGACACACATTGGAAAATGTTAAACATTATGCAACATGAGGGTCATAGGACTAAGTGAGGACCCATTCGCCCTATGGAAAATGGGTCCTAGGTCACTTAACTAGGACACACATCTTCCAAAGTTAAGTGTTGTGTAATGGAATTTCTAAATATTGAGTTTTATCCCTTGGAAATTCCATTTAATTAGGCTTGGATTTTAATTAAAAGGGAACATTATTGAAAATTAAGCTCAACCAATGAATAAATCGCTAGATTAGTGTGAAAGTGTAGAGATACACCTTACAACACCCTAAATAAGGCACAATTAAGTCCATTTTATTAAAAGCTCCCTGAACTTAATGTGAATATGAAGAACATATTACAACAATAAATCAAGACAACATTAGGCTCATTTTAATATTAATTATTCCCAAATTAAGTGTGGATAAAGGGTTACTTTTTTTCACACTACATTTTTCCCCCACTTTAGTGAGAGTATGACCCCATTTCAAACTCACACTAATGTAAACATTCAAGACACTTATGTAGGAAGAAATTACAAAGATACAAAATCTTACAACATCAAATACCAAGAAGATCAAGCCTGGAATATCCAACACAATGTGGAACACATCTAACCTATTAGTTTGTGCTCACTCTAAGGTAGCAAAACTTTAGACTATCAACTAGGTGAGTTTTCCAATAGGGTAGAAAATCATAAAATCATATTAGGCTCCCATACCATATCAAATCTATCCTCTTGAAAGCTTCAATTAGACACTACAATGCTAGGCAAGGGTCCACAGGAAATCAAGGTGTGTTATGCTAGGTGGCCTTGAATTTAGGGTTTGAGCTTCATAGGGCTTAACAAGTTGCATTATTCCAAACACTTATGAACATTACATATAGGTTTTTGTTCAAGGGGATCTTTCTTTGTTTGTGGAAGGTCTTCTTCTTAGGGAACATCATGCCTAATGTCTCCAAGAGAGGACAAGTCAAGAGTAAATGACTCACATGTTAGGGAATGTAGTGTGTCACATCACCACTAGGAGGAAATTCATATGCTAATAAATATCACACTCTTGGAGGACATCAAACCCAATGACACCACCATGAAAAGGATACATCACAAGAAAAATTAAAATCACACCATAAAACATGAGAAATGTCAAAAGATATATCATTGATGTATTCCCCCACTTTAAAGTAGTTTCTAACACCACTGCTATGACAAATGGCTTTAAAGTAGCCAATGTTTGATCCTATGACATGAAGGCTTCCTCAAAAAGCCTTATGTCAAGTCATATGTTATTGAAATAAAGTTGCATCATGAAAAATGAATGAAGGGGTTGCTCCTAAAAATACATAAGGGATCTATGGATTCAGGGTCATATATCTTTGCTAAAATGATTTTATAGAAATCAAAAATTTCATCATTCCCCAAATATTCATACAACTAGAAGAATGACACAGGGTATGTGCAAGATCATCATGGAAAAAATAGGCCCTTAAGTGGCAAAAAAATTAGAAAAATCAGTGTTAGGAAACTTGACATAAAAATTTGAATAAGTTATCTATATTATTTCAAAAATATATAAGAATAGAATCTGTAGCAAATTGAAAGTAGTTTCTAAACTACTAGGATTATTTAAAAATAAATAAAATCTATTTGGTGAAAATTTGAAATTTCAATGCAGTAGTACTTAAATTTCGGGGAAAAAATAAGTAGGTGTCTGTCTGACCACCCTAACCATAATAAAATGATAATATTTTTTTATAAGATTTTATATATAAGTAGAGGACTCATGTCTGGATCTGATGCATATTTTTTTGTAATTTTTTTCCAAGTAAATAATTAATTATGATTTTTTATTACAACTTTAAAAAAATATAAAACTTCGATGTCTGACCACCTTAACTTGGTCAAAAATTCATGAAATTTAAGTTTTATTTTTTTAATCCTATATTATGTGAAGCATAGAATGTGACACATGTTTCAGATTCAAAAAATTTGATACTGTTTGAAAGCTATAGATGTTTTTCAATTAGCCTATCGATCGAGACTTTAGTCATAATTCTAATAGAAAATGAATAATAATTATTTATTAAATTCAAAGTAAAGCATAATTTATATTGGTGGATATATGAGAATCTCCTCTAAAAACTCTTTTCGTTTCATCAATTTTGGGTAAAAAAAGTCGTCAGCCACATACCCTACAAATACCCATAATATCGCCACTTTTTGGCCCATCATGATCTTGCACATACCCCACAAATAGATCAAAAAAAAAAAGAAAAAGACTTTAGGTCAACATGGAAGAGAAATAAATGTATCAACACCTTGTGTCATCCCCAAAAGGAAAACACAGGACAAATGAAAAGAAAGATAAAATGTTTATGACATATTGAAGAATGTAGAGGAATGTAGAGGAATGCAAAAAAAGAGAGAGATACATATCAAATAGAACAATATGGAAAATTACATTATGCACATGCAATCACATAAATACACGTAAAAAAGAGCACAAAGAAAAATACTAGTAAGGAACATGTGAGTTAACCTATTAATAGGTCGTTTGCATCCCAATCTTGATTGGTATATATGGAAGGTAGATTGTTGCATTGGTGGTTGTCATTGCACCAAAAGATTGACCTGTTAATGCCCAATACAACCACAATATTTATACAAGATCCACAGGGGGTAGTTAAGCCATGTCACAAACCAAAGCATCGTGTTGCACCAAGGAGACCAAGGGATACACCATCTTTCAGCAATCCCCCTAGTGTAAGTGAGGGGTTCAAACTTGTGACCTCCGCTCTAATACCAATTTTTGCATTGGTGGTTGTCCTTGCACCAAAAGATCGACCTATTAATGTCCAATACAACTTCTAGATTTATACAAGATCAATGGGAGGTAGTTAAGCCATCTCACGAACCAAGCACCATGTTGCACCAAGGAGACAAAGGGACCCACCATCTTGCAACAAGAACAACTAGCCAAAGGGACAACATGAAGTTTTGAACTAGGAAAAGCACCAAGTTCAACACCCTTATCATCATTTAAGTTCATGGAAGAAAAAAACAATGAATTCAACTCATTACGCACTTGTTCATCAATCTTTGCAGTATCAATTTCATCATCTAAATTAATCACAATAAGAGGTCAAAATGATAATGTCTCTTGAAGGTTCTTGTTTATGTTGTGGCAAGGGTATAAAGTCATCATGCATTGCATCAAGCAAGTTCAGATTTTGATTTTTTATGTATCTCTTTTCTTCTTAGGTTTGTAACATACAAGCAATAGCCTAATGTCTAAACCAATGCTCTCTAGCATTTTGATTTCATTTCAATCTATTATCAAATTTTAAGTGTGTAGGAGTGGGTTTGTCAACCATACGTTTCTTTTCTTCCCTTAAGGGAGGAACAGAAGGAACCATGGAAGGTTGTTCAACCAATTTCTCTTTAGCTTTGTAAACTTGTTTGATTTTAGGAGGGACAAGGGGATTATTTTGGATGTCTCATGGTCTCTTATACAAAATGGTAGGAGGCTTTGTCATAGGTTGCTCTTGGATATTTGGCAGGGATTTTGGTTCAATCATTTGTTCACCAAGGATAGGTAGATCAATTATGGGTTGAGGCATGTTCCTAATTATGCACATTGATCCATGCTTTCCTTCATTCATATGTATCTTTATAGAGTTCATGCACAAATAGGAATTCTTTAGTGATCACATTATCTACATAGATGAGATCAATTATTATCCCATTAGTAGGCTTATCATTGATTCTTCTAGCTATGTAAAGAGGACCATTGGGTGCATGTTTGATTATGTCATTTTGTGAGAAAGAAATATCAAGGGGAATTTATGTTGAGCCCTTACAAATTTAGCTTCAATCAATGCTACTACATCAACCACTTCATTCATATTTTCATCTTTTTGTAGTTACATCATCTGTGTTAACATTCATCACATCATTCTTTATTTCACTAGCTTTGACCAATGAAATAGTATGTTTTGGCATGGGAGTTGTAAAGATATGTAAATTTTGATTAGGAGGAGCTACTAATTTATTACCTTGCTCATTCACACCTCCAATTAGAAGATGATTATAATCAATGACATCTTGCACATGTTTAAGACACTTAATTAAAATATTTCATATCATGTCCATTTTGTCGGTGATAATGGAAATAAGAATTTGGTCTATAGTTAATGGTTTATTAGGATTAGGAGCTCTGACGGGAGGTAGGGAAAGCATATTGTTTTCCATGAGTTGTAGCATGATATTATGATGGGTGTCAGGTAGAGGGGTAAATTTTCTATTCCTATCCCCAAAGGAAAAATGATTTTTCATCTTTATAATAGCCACTTGGTTATCCACTTGTTGATTTGGTTGAGGGGAATTAAGTTGAAACAAGACCCTATTCTATTTCTTGAAAGGTTGGTAACTATTTTGAGGTGCAGATTCAGACTTTTCAGGATGACTATGAGAATTTTTCACATCATGACCATAAGCTAAATTCTGATAATTATGAAGGGTTGTACATAACTATGTGAATGTTGGAATTTCAACATCTCAAGTTTGGTGTTTATTTTTCTTTGTAAATTAGCAATAAACATTTTTTCAAGGTTGACATCGGTAGTCTTGATGTTTATTTATGAATAAATCATTTTGTATCTCACTATGAAATCAATCACTTTCTCATCATCATTTTACATGCATGTCATTAGATCAGTTAGGGTCATCTTAGGACCCATGTGAATGTCGAAGTGGTTGTAAAAGGCATGAATAAGCTCATTGAATGAACCAATTGAGTTATTTGTAAAGGAGAAAAACCACTCTAAAGCAATATCCTTCAATGACCTAGGGAATAGTTTATCCAGGAACTTATCTTCAAAGATGAAATCACTACATAGGGTTGTATAAGTGGAAACATGGCTAACAACATCTCCTTTCCCACCATATTTCTCAAATCTAGGAACTTCTATACCTTGCAGAATTTTTGTTCTCAATATCTCCAAGGATAACGGGTTGGTTTTGATGTATTGTGAAGTTTGACCATTATTTTTTTGATTTAGGGTGGCGATTTTTTGTTGAAGGGCTGACATGTTTTGCAAAAGGGTGTCAATGGTGGTATCACTGTTGTTATTGTAAGGTGAGGGGGAATAAGGTGGGGTGTTGTATTTATGCGGAGGGAAAGTGAATTGTAAATTTGTGACGGAGGATGGTTGAGGAGATATCATATTTTAATTCATAAAGCTAGAAGGATTCCCTATGGAAATACCTAAGGAAGTGTTGAAATTGTGATTAGACTAGATTGTTTTGGTAACTTGAGTACTAATGTATGTAGGAATGGAGATGGGTATGGTAGACAGATGAATTGAAGTTCCACCTTGGATTTGGGTATAACCTAAAGCTTGAGTATAATTAGTCATGGTAGGGATGGTGTTTTTTACATCATTCACATTGGTTGTAGGTATGGAAGTCATTGGAAATGAGGTATGCATTCTATGATCCATAAGGGGTTGATTATCAACACTATTAGAAAGAGAGTTAGAAAACCCAAGATCCACAACAAATGTGTATCACGGGATGAAATGAGTCTTGAACTACGTCTCACAATAGTATTGCTAATAGGACACCAAGTTATAAATCTCATACAAGATTCACAAACACAATGCCATTCCAAAATAGAAAGAGGGTAAAGTGCAATGAAATGACCTAGAATGTAATTTCCATATGCTAGAAAAGGTAATTTTATAATTACACTATGCAACAATATAAAAATGAAGTCTTGTAAATGTAATTTTCAAATCACAAAATGCACAAAATGTACCAAATTAAGCTAAATATGATCAAATTGATCATACAAAAAATTTGCAAATTGAAACAAAAATCTGAAAACAACCCATAGAAATGTAGAAATTAATATTTTAATGCCCAAAAAATTAGATTATAAGCTTGATCAAGGACTCATTCGCCCTAGGGTCCTAGATGAGGTTTTTGAAACAAATTTTTACTAATATTTTAGTGATTTTCAGTGGTTTTTTTATTTTGGTTTGTTACATCAAGTTTTAGTTTGATTTTTCTATAAATTCAATGTGAAATGCAAGTGAAAAATGTGAGAGAATGATAACTTAGAATACCTAATTTGATATGCAATTTTGTTTCAATTTTCAAATGCAAGTTAATATGATAAATATGATACGCAAGGTGACTATTTTGTTGTGTTTTTCAGATTTAAACAATGCAAAATATGTAATCATAAAACCTTGAATGAGATGCAAAGTTGAATGCAAACTAGATACCCTAAATGAAACCCAATTCAATGAAATCAATGCAAATGAATACAACATCTAAATCTAGGATGAAAGAGGCCTCCAAAATTACAAAATTACAATGCTCAAAAGGTTGAGTTCACCAAAATGAAATAAAGGAAAATGGGGTGTGTGGATTAAAACAAAGACTAATGATGCACCCTACTTTTCTTCTAATTTCATTCCAAATGCAAGTCAAAATGTGAAAATGAGTGGCAATAATTAAATATAACCCAACTAGCAATCAAAAGGTAGATCTAGAAATGGTCAAATGTTGTGCACCTATCACCAATGTTTTTTTTCTAGACCTCACTGAGGACTCATTCCCCCTATGGAAAATGGGTCCTGGCTAAGGCTCCTTGAAATCAGTTTATGGGTTCTGTTCTTCAATGTCTACACTCCCATATTCCAATTTTTCACTATTGGAAAGTTGAAAATAAATCTTGTATCTCAGTTTTTGTGATTTGACAACTTTGCAACTTTCTTCAATTTTTCTCTCCAAATGATCTTAAACCTAAAACCTACAATCACACATCAAAGAGAAAAAAATGTTGTTTTTGAGGGAATGGGGGTTTTCCTTGGTCAAACCCAATTTTTCTAATTAAATATTGAAATGAATAAAATCATAATGGAATGATGAATGAAAAAATGCAATGTCACAACTCATCACACCTTATTTAAACCTTGGATAAATTTGCAATCTAGCATGAAGTGGTCTCAATAAATGTAGATCTTGATCATGAAATTTTATTAGAGATAATGCCTTTGATATGTTTGAATTGATCTTGAACACGACATCACCATATTAGCTCAAACAACATGCATGATGCAATACATCTTTGACATGAAAATGGAATCTTGATTGTCCCAATAATCTTCTACAAATCTACTCTCAAATGCCTTAGAAATGCTCTTGAATGCTCCTAAAGTGCTCACTTGAATGTTCTTATGATAACTTCAATTTTCTAGGTTTCTTAGGATGAAACATAGTGAAATAACCTCTTATTTATACATAACTTGAGATTAATTCCTGAAATTTAAAAATCATAAGCCAACATTGAATTATGCATTTCAAATCGTTAAAATAAACCCAAAAAGATATTTCAGTGAGGGTTCCTAGGTCTAAGTGATGACCCATTTTCCATAGGGAAAATGGGTCATAGGCCACTTTCCTAGGACACACATTGGACACTGTTAAACATTATGCACAACTAGTGTCATGGGACTAAGTGAGGACCCATTCATCCTATGGTGAATGGGTCCTAGGTCACTTACCTAGGACAATCATCTTCCAAAGTTACATGTTGTGTAATGATATTTATGAATGTTGGGTTTTATCCCTTAGAAATTGTATTTAATTAGGCTTAGATTTGAATTAGAGGGGCCAATTAAGGAAAATTAAGCTCAGTCAATTAATAAAGCCCTAGATTAGTGTGAAAGTGTAGAGATGCAACATGCAACACCCTAAATAAGGCACAATTAAGTCCATTTTGTCAAAAGGTCCCTAAACTTAATGGGAATTTGAAAAACATTTTACAACACTAAATCAAGGCAACATTAGGCTCATTTAATATTAATTATTGTCAAATTAAGTTTGGAAAGAGGGATACTTTTTCTAACACTACACAAAGTTTTCAAAGTTCCCATCAAAATTTTCAAGCCATGGAATCTTACTTGCATAATTTAATTCTAACTTTTTGACAGTGAGATAGGAATCAAGAGTGAAAATCTAGGAGCAGAGGACTATGAAATCATATTTTGAATCCATTTAGAAAGACCCATTCTCCCTAGGCTAAATCTATCTTAGGAGGACACTCAACAACAACTTTAGGTGACCGGTACACATCAACTTTTCCTTTTCAAGTCTTCTAGAATTCTATTGTTTCTAATTTTTTTATGCTTTAAATTGATAATTCAAGTTTCACATTGCATAATTGTGTTCATTTATTATTTTTAGTTTTCCTTCCTAAAGTGTTGTTTAACCATATTTTACCCCATCTTGTCATAAGGAAATTTGCAAGATTTCCAATAGGGTTGACTCACCTAAAGGTGAAAGTCGATCCTACCATTGGGCAATCCCATTTCCTAATGAAATAGAAGAATCACATCACCCCATTGCAATATAGAAAAGCCCCCTATTTCTCTACATTTCAATATATATACACACAGTTGGCCAGATTATAGGTGCATGATACCCTTAATAGGGAGAGTTGCATACATTGTTTATACACATTACAGTATGCATTCCGGCTATTTTTGACTGACTGTGTGTACACACACACACATATATGTATATATACATAGTCAACCTTAATATAGTTTCAACAAACCCTTAATAGTGAAATGTATCATAACATCAAATACTATCAATATACTTATCTAAACTGTAGAGGTACAAAAGTGAAAAGACAATAATATATTATGGCCGACTATGTGTATATGTGCATGTATACACACACACACACACATACACACACATATGTAGACACTCAAGTAATACTGGCATAGTGCATCTAATTCTGATCAATTATCATCAAATTCTTCTATTAATAAAATAAAGCATTTCATTGGATCAATTCACCATTGTTCATCCTGTTTAATTAAATAAATTTATTTATTTAATTATCCCAAAACTCTCTCATCTGATTTAATAAACCAAATCATTTAAATCAAATTTCAAATCCCCTAAATTCCTCCAGGTTAAATAATTATGGATTAATTAACTCCTAATCCTAATTACCCATTCTCTAGCTTTTGACTCAACCTTGGTCAAACTCAACCCCTAACTAACCCACCAATTGGTACATGAATATTAATTCTTCTAATCAACTAATTATCTCATTTTCCCTCACAAAGGCATATTCCAAGGGAATATTGCTTCATTAACTCCATTTATTTGACCTTCTTTCCCAAAAAAATTCCCTCCAAAACATCTCAACCACATTCATTGAATGCCTCTTACAAATGCATAAATCTCTCTTACACCCCTCTTACATCTCAACCACATGCATTAAATATGCACATTCTCCAAAATGTGTTCCAAATTCACCCATTAGATTTGTGACAAGTGTCACAATATTATTGAATCTCCTTTAGTCCCACTTTCCTCCCATCTCTCCATTCTTCAACCCTTCAACCTATAAATAGAAGGCACTTCTACTTGAAAATCATCTACAATCTTATACATTATCACTATAGTCAGCTTTGCATCTTCATCACCATCTTCAAGGGATCAAGAAGCTTATCAAAAGGGGTTGGGAAAGGGATACATTCCACATCAAAGTAGCACCAATCCCCATATGGGATGATGGTTTGATTAGTTTAGGAATATATTTCATGTTCATCTTGCTTGTAGATTCATGTCAGTTTGATAATGTTGTCATTTCCTTTACATTGCTCAACAATTTCATGGGGAAGGCTTTTATTTCTTTTGTTCAATATTGACTAATTTAACTCATATTTGTCAATCTTTGATAAATGTAGATTTTAGCCTTCACATTTTGGCACCCATCATGGGGCAGAAATATAGTCTTTATTTCTATTCACATTCGTTTATTGTTTCCTTTGGTTTAAAACCTGCTTTCTACTTTTTCCTTCCTCCTTTATTGTTGCAACATGGTATTTTTCTTTGATTTGTATGCAGCTTCAAATGATATATTACCTTCTTTTGTTGAGAACTAAATAGTATGAAATAAAGAAGTTAGAGTTCCACATATTAGCACACTAGGTAGGGGGATTAGTATAGCCTGTACATTGCATTGTAGTTATTCGGAAGTTACATTTTTTTCATGGAAGTACAACAGTAATCCACATATATCAAGACTTTCATTCTCCATATACTCGTATATCAAAAGCTTGTCCTCCCCAAAAACATAGTAACCAAGTAAAGGTACCAAAAATTTTATGCTTAACCTTTCCAATAGATTCCATCTCTACAATAAATTCATGGTTACCTTGTTCAATCCCATGGTTTAGCTATTTTATAGCTACAATCATATCTTCTAGAAGAAAAGCTTTGTGGATAGTGCCAAAACTGCCATCCTTGATAATGTTTGTCTTATTGAAGTTATTAGTTGTTGAGAGGATATCTTCAGGGATAAGGCACAATAGAGGCCATCCAAACATTGCAACATTGATGCTAAGTGGTTCCTTAATCTCTTTTTTTTGAAATTGTATAATCAATGGGTTCAAGTGTAGCTGCTAGCTTGGTTTTCTCTTAGTTTTCTCTTTGGTATATTCATGGTTGTAAATCACTTTTTGTTTGTCAGAGATAGCTTTGGGCAGCTTTTCTGTTTTCAATTTCAAGCTTTGGCACCTATAACATCTGAAAAAATTTCTCTATGCTTTATGTTTTGATGGATGTTTGTACCCTTTTACAAAGATCCATTCTTAGAATAGGGAGGATGCTAGTCAAAGGTTGTGGAATTTGGTTTTACACCTGCAAATTGTGTTACCTTGAAAGTTTATAAAATTCATTCACTAGTGCTTCCATTTTGGCATAGGAAGAGAGGCCATGGGCAAAGGTTGTGTTATCCTATAGATTATATTTTTTTAGATTGTCATTCTTTCCTTGCTTCATATTAAAAATCTCAATACCAATATAATTGTTATCCTTAAACAACTTGAAGCAGTTTTTGAAAGCTCTTCACAATTTTGGTAGCATATACAACCTATTTTGTTGCACATAGCAATCATTGGCTACCCCTCATGGTGTTCTAAGTAATGTCAAATATATCATACCATTGAACATGGCTCTTAATTTCCATCCCCATAAACTTAGGCATCTTAAGTCTATCTCCTCATCAAGCACATTACCTATTCAACTACACAAGCATGACTCTTTCCATGGTCGGTGAAGAAAACAATAAATTTAAAATCAGAACTTTCTCATAGAAAGAAAATTTTGCACCTCACAGATATTCTGGGTCTTCTAACATTTTCTACAAGACTTGCACATTGAGACAGCTTTCCTTCGTATTCCTAATTCAGGCACATTGTTGAATACCATACCCAACAAGTTATTATATAAACCTAATTTGTGCCACTAAGTTTCATTCTTTGTTTTAAGTAGATAATCTTTTGTGAGACCTGTGATAATAATAACTATTCTAATTTGGAGTTAAATTGACTATCAAGACATTTATTCCTGGGTTTCCTTTATTGTCATAGTATTTTCTACAACATGGAACAATCTATAATGAGAGATGTATTGCTTTTACTAGGGTTATTACATGTCAATTTATTCCATTTGTGTTATTCCTTCTTGCTAAAGGACAACCACTTCTCAACTAGAGAATCCACTGAAGCTTTTGTAGAGGGCACATTTTAAGGCAAAGATTATTAACTCTTTTACTGCTTCTTCTGCAAATGATGAGGTGCTTCAAACAGGTTTTGAAATGGATGTAATGGGATTATAGTTTGTAGTTTATCAATGTGTCTATTTCAAATAAAACTAAAGAGAAAAAATTTAACTCCATAGGATCACTATTAGGCTGTATTCCATTTATTACTAGAAGTGTTGTATGTGCCATTTATTGATGATGTTGTCATGAATTTGTTGGATATTAGTGCAATTATGAATGGCAGTATTCCACACAGTTGAAGCATTTATTTATCTCTACCTAGTGTGGAAAAATGATTTGATGTTGGAGTAAAAAGCTTGAAGCACACCACTAGAATCCATTTTCATCAAAAATATCTTTTAACTCATGCATTACAGTCATGGAAACGGTTTAAAGAAGATTCTTGAAATCAGTAAAGATCATTGGGGTTTTCTTTCTTAATATTGTGTTTCTCTATCCATTATTGGTCAATATCATATTGTTGTTCAATCTTGATCTTGTTATTTCTTTGAGCTAATATTGATATTTTCTTTGAGTGCATAATTAGCGAACTATTGAATTGGTGAATGATCACTTCTTAACATATGTTCTTTTGAGTGATTTTTTTCTTAAATGTTTCTTTAATATATCGATATTTGATTTACAGATTTGAATATCTTGATAATCGATTTGTAGATTTCTTCAAGATAACAAAGTAGTAAGATGATGCAAAAAATATACAAATAACAAAGAAAATTTGAGTTTGAAAAGTGGGCATCGGTATTTTAAAACAACATTTTTTAATGCTTATTGTAATAGCCTAGGGTACTCATTGCTGATTTTGTTTTCTATTTTAAGAAAACACACTTCATTTCTAGGTTTAAAATTTACCATTGATTTGATCTTTTCAAGTTGGTTAAAATTGAACATTAGAAACTTACTAGACTTTGATTTTGGATTAAAATTGTTTCACACTTAGTTTTTGGTGCTTAAAATGAACTCATCATTGCTTTGGGGTTTACAAAGAACTTGTGCTTTCATTTTCTTGTGATTTTTCTTGCAATTTCTATCATTTGAATGGGTGATCCCACAAAGCTAGTTTACAATTTCTTGGAGGATCTGATTTTTGTTGAAATCACATATTTTTAGAAAATATAATGATTTAAGCCTTAAAATGTTTCATTTAAAGAATTCCAATTGAAGAGGGTTTGATCAAACTACCTTAAATCAAACCCCCTTGGATAGAACCCCGCTAGTTTTAAATAATATCTATAACATAGTCTCCATTACACCTATCAAAATGCTGATAAAAAACCACTTTTGATTTACCTTTTGGGAAATCAAATGAATTAATTTAAAAAAAAATTGTAAGTATGTAGTCCTTATTATAAGCTTCCCAAAAAGTATAATTTTAAATAAATTTAATTTTATTATTATAATTATTTTCTATTTCTCGTGAATGTAGCTTTTCATCGAAAATCAAGCTCTTTGTTCTGCACATGTGGAAATATAGTAGATTATCAAAAAAAAATATTAGTGCACTAGATATTGAATTCCTTAATCCAACAGAGAAAAAAATATTGAATTTTGATACATACAAAAAAAGTTACGTGTTATACGGTCGTGCTATGTCTGAATTATAATTGGTTTGAATTAGAAACTTGATTAAAGAAAAAATATTCAGTAAAAAAATATCTAACCAAGTGGAAGGACTACATATCAGAGTTATGAATCTAAATTCGAAAGAATTAGAATTTTATCCTTCATGGAAAAAAATTTATGCATTATACAGTGAGCGTCACTTTTTAAAAATGTTGTTTTATGAAAAAAACTAGTTTTTGAGGGAGATGGAAAAAGAAGTGCAATCTGATTCCAAAAATTTTGAAAAAAATATATTTAGAATCTATAGACAAAATTTCATGAAACTCTAGTTTGCATCATCTTCAAATTCCTCACTGTTTAGCTGCTATAGGTTCCCAAAAGTGAAGATTTATTTCAATTTGGGCTTAAAATTGAACAATCATGCTAGTGTGAGAAAGAGACATTATGTGTGTTCCCTCCTTGCACTTTACATGAACTAGGCAGTTGAACTACAAGTGTACTCCCTCATTTTTGTTCTCCTTTAGAGGGGTCTTCCTAAGAACAACTTGAAGGTGGATCCAATTCATTTTTCACTCGGATCAATATATAAATGGATAAGACTAAACTGTCAAGTCCTCAGCCGTATAGTGTCTTTTAGAATGGGGTACTATTGTAAATAGGATAAGAGCCCCTAGTAGGATTGATTAAAGCCTTTAGTGGATTGTTTGATGCTTGCAAGGTGCCATGTTCCTGATTACCCGAACTAAGAACCAATTTGTTTAGAATCCAAAATCCTTCCTATTTGTTGGTGCAAGAATGATCATTTTGAAGCCTCCCCGCATTTGTACTATTCAAAATAGAAACATAATAAATCCTCAAGGTCTCTGGATCTTTAGGATTTTGAGATTTGGTGGTCCCAAGAAGTGTGTGTCATGGACGAGAGTCAGTGTCACCAAATCTCTAGTTGTTT
>VDFB02151250.1:0-16871 GCA_007258455.2 Sequoia sempervirens
GAGCCCTAGATGGTTAGTTATTAAAAACTTGCCTCCCAGAATCTGGAATTTCCTCCCTCTCCTGATCAAGCCATATGGTAAAGTTCTCAGAATTGATAACACAAAATCAGCCCTTCCTCACACTGACGCGAGGGCCTTAGTCTCCATCCTTCCGGGTGTTGATCTACCCGACTTACTGTTGCTTAAACTGGATACTGGGGACACAGAGTGTCCACTAGAAGTGTTAGGCGGCCTGAATGCCTGCTACTTATGTCGTAGGGAAGGGCATGTAAGGAGGAACTGCCCGTTAATCTCAAAAAACCACACTGGTAAGAAGTCAAATTTTGGAAACAAAGATAGACCTGCAGGCTTCAAGGATGTAAATCCAAGTATTCATGCTAATATGAGCACCCCTATTGAAACCCGAAAGGGTGGAGACAAGGAAGATGAAACCCTCAAAAAAGGTGTGTGTGGCGGTAACAAACCTATGGACATACCAGAGCAGATTCCCGTACCCAATAATGGAAATAAAAAGCACACTGTACCAAATCTAGAAGAAAACATTGAAACCTACGAATCCTTGTTGGGAGAAGTAATGACTGACTTCTCAGGTGGAAGCTTTGAGCCCCAAGAAAATAGTGAGGATGGTAGTATGGATACGGACTCACTCAATGACTCCGATGGAGAAGACGAAATAGAACCAAGAAGTGGTGGTCCTCTTACTCCACTTGATTTGTCACCAGCCGAGGCCCTAGCCACAAGACAGTCAGAACCCTCTGTTACTGTTCCCCAGGAAACATCCAGCAATGTGAGGGTGAAGAAAAATGCCCAACAATTGGTGTTGGAAAGACTAAAAAATGGATGCAAGATTAGGGGGATGAAAGGGCCTGGAGAGCCAGAGGAGCAGACCTTTCTCCTCAAAAATTTCAGATTGCATAAAGTGGAAAATAACAAAGAAGTTGCTCCTACTAATAAGGATAAGCCTGCCAACATTAAAGAGATCATAAAGGCCTTTGAGGCTAGCCCTCAACCCTCCTGTACTCCACCAGGTATCACCGATGGATTGGTGACTGGTCGGCCTATTGAGGTGGAAGGGACTGAAATAGGGTTTCTCCCTCCCACCCCTGGTGCTCAATGCACCGATGATACTTCGGTGGGTATTGGAGTGTTGGTGGGTGGAAGAGGTCAGGATGGCAAAGAAATAGACCCAGTTGTCTCAAGTTCAAATAGTAAGATGGTGAGTGTTTTGGGAACCTTTATTGGCTGCCAGACTATTCATGACAACATTGAGCCTCAGATAGTCCTTGTAACTTCAGATTGTGAAAAGGATCTAGCTCTTAAGGGAGCCATGGAGGGGGAAATCATCTCCAAACCTGAGCAGATGCATAGGCCAAGGGGGAGGCCGAGGAAAGACAAGGACAAGATAATCCCCACAGGCAATGGGAACTTGATGGTCCTCCCACATACAAAAAGGAAAAAGAGAAGCACGGTTATCCAAAGTCCAATAGCTAAAAAGTTGGAAGTTGAACCTAAAGTGCCAAAATGCTTTGAAACATTCAAAGCAGACAAAGAGACTCCCAACCCTCTAAACAATAATGAATCTTAATTGCATTTCGTGGAATGTCAGGGGGTTGGAAACCCCCGACAGGAAACAAGTTGTTAGAAGATTCTTAAACCAATGCAAGGACAAAAATGTTGTGCTGCTGCAGGAAATCAAATCTGTTGGGTTTACCCTCGAAACCAACCTTAATTTTGTTTGGAGGGGGACCACTCACTTCTCTACTCAACATGAAAAGGGCAGAGGAGGAGCTGCCATCATGATCTCCAATGAATGGAGTCAGTTTGTCTCTAGGTCCGGAACCTCCCCTTGCAACAGGGCGGTCTGGATCACCATGAAAAAGGATGACCACTCATTTGGGATATGTTCGATTTATGCCCCAAATGAACATGGGGAAAGAATCAAGTTGTGGAAATGGCTTGGTGACCTCAGTGATGTGCCATGGATCTTGGGTGGAGACTTCAACATGATTGAAAACAAAGAGGATAAGCATGGGGGTCTGAAGATGGACTGGAAGGGTAATGAAAAATTCTTTTGGCTGAAAACAAAGTCCAAACTGAATTTGATTGACCCCATTGAAGGTGGGAAAAAGGACTGCCCCAGCATTTGGTACACGTGGTGTAACGCCCAAAGGGGGAGTAAAAGAATCTACTGTAGGTTGGACAGGTTCTACTTTAATAAAGATCACTACACCCCTGATCTGTTGAGGGATGGCTGCAAAGTAGAAGTCCACCCATATACGCTCTCAAACCATCACCCAATAAGAATAAGGCTTCTCCTAAAAGTGGGGCAGAAGTGCAGCAGGAAAAAAGGGAGCTTCCTCCTTAACACGAGGCTGCTCCATGATAATGACCGTGTGGCCACAATTAAATCTCTCAGAAACATTAACCTGTGGATGTACAAGGGGTTGGGGGCCATCGAGAGATGGGAATTGAACACAAAAGGCTGGAAATCCTTGTTCCAACTGATAGGAAAGAAAAAAGCCCTTGGTGGGAGGAGGAAGGGGGGACTGCTCCAAGAGAAGCTCCTTCAAGTTGAATCTGATCTTCAGAATGAACCAGAAAATGAAGTCATTGGGGAACAATATAGGAATGTCAAGGATTCCTTGAGAAGGCTGCAAAACTCAAAAATTCAAGGGCTCAAGATAAGAGCCAAACTAAACTGGCTGGAAAGCGGTGACAGAGGCTCAAAAATTTTCTTCAGGATGATAAAGGAAAAGCATATCACAGAACACATAGAGCAGATTCAGCATGAAGGGAACCTCGTCTCAGATCAGGAGGACATTAAAGGCCTCTTTTTCAGATTCTATAAAGATCTGTTTACATCAGAAAGTAAGGGGGAGGGCTATTCGAATGCAAGACAGGCAATCAAGGATATCATTCCAAAGAAAATTGATGGGAAAGAGGCAACTGCTCTAACCCAAGATATTTCCAAGGGTGAGATCAAAAGTGCAATCCAGTCCCTTCAAAATGACAAGACTCCAGGTGTTGACGGTCTTCCTGCTGAGTTCTACAAAGCCTTTGAGGACTGGATAGTGGATGACTTGTTTCTGGTATACAAGGAGGCATTGGAAAGAGGTTCACTTGGCAGAAATATAAACAAAGGCATTATAAAATTGCTGCCCAAAGAAGGTGACAAAACTCAAACCAAGAACTGGAGGCCAATAAGCTTGATGAATGTGTCGTACAAAATCCTTGCCAAAGTTTTAGCAAGAAGATTGGTTAACATTCTGCCAAGGTTTGTAAACAACACCCAAACCGGTTTCATTAAGGGCAGATATATTCTTGAAAATTTAATTACAAGCTGGGAAGTGATGGAGTGGGCTAGGGTAGCAAACCAGGAAGCAGCAATGGTATTACTTGACTTTGAGAAAGCTTATGACAGGGTTGAATGGGAATTTATCAATATGATGCTGGAGGCCTTTGGCTTCCCGATCTCCTTTTGTAACATGGTGGCCACTTTGTTCAGAGATGCAGTTGCACAGGTGGACGTGAATGGCTCCCTCACCGAGGAATTTATTCTTGAAAGGTCAATCAGGCAGGGGTGCCCCTTGGCCCCGGCCCTGTTTGTGATTGCCTCAGATGCATTGCATTATATGCTCAGGGCCAATAATGGCTCAGCCAAGGTTGCTGGTATAACTCTCCCCAATCAAACTGAGCTTATAAACATCCAGTTTGCTGACGACACCGCTCTCTTTCCCCTGCTAAATGAAGCTAATATTTCCAACTTGATGGTGAAGTTGGATCTACTTTGTGTTGCTTCTGGTGCCAAGATTTCTCTTTCTAAGTCCATCATGTTGGGGTGGAAAGAAAATCCCCCAGACTGGCTTGCTAGGTTTGGTATACAGTGGGGTGGCCCTCTTAAGCAAGTCAAGTATTTGGGCATCCCCTTTGCGGTTAGCCCCAACTTGAAGGAAATGTGGTACTAGATTCAAAGAAAGATTGATGCAAAATTGAGTAGATGGAATAGGCAATACCTCTCCTTGGCAGGGAGAATTCAGATTTGTCAAAAAATCCTTTCTTCATACAGCCTTTATTTTTCTTCTGTTTGGTTGTTCAGCAATTATCAGGTGGATGAAATTCAGAAGAAAATAAGGGGCTTCCTTTGGTCGGACGGGAAGGGCAAGAGGAAGAAGCATGTGGTAAAATGGGATTGGTGTTGCTTGAGTAAAGCAGAAGGCGGATTGGGACTAAAAGACCTGAAAGTGCAAGGGATTGCACTTGCTATAAAATGGATCTTCAAAGCCCTTGATGGTGATGAGCCATGGAAAATACTGATCAGGAACAACATTCAGAGGGCTGTTCCTAAGCATGCGAAGGTCTGGAAAGACCTCCCCCTGAGTGATATCCTCAGCAGTCAACACCCTATGGTTCCTGAGGGCTCGTTGGTCTTCAAAAGCATTTGGAAAGCTTGGGAGTACGCCAAGGCACATATTACCAATGCCAAGTTTTTTACAAACAATACCCTGTTCTCACATAGATCAATCTGGTGGAACCTCATGCATAAGGGCAAACCTCTGGCTCTCTTGCAGGGATGTTCGGCTAAAGGTTGGGCGGGAAAAGGAATAAGGAACTTCTCCCATATATTTGATAAGGGGCAATTAAAAGAATGGTCCCAGTTAGGTGTTGAGTTCGAGCTCCCTAAAACACAACGAAGAACATATTCTATCATCAAGGAGGCATGCAGTGAATTTTCCTTCCCAATAAACTGTGTATACAATGAAGTGCAATACAAAGATTTTTCATGGGATGGCGGGACTAAACTCATCAGTCTCAACGCAAAAACTGTGTATAACTCTCTTACATGTCAACAAGAGACCTTCAATCACTTGAATAGGATCTGGAACCACAATCTGAACAATTATGAGTGGTCTAAGTTGCTGAGATGTGCTTGGACCAGTGTAATGGAGCCAAAGAAGGCTTGCTTCAGATGGCTTTTAACTCTGCAGAAACTACCATGCAAGATAAGTTCAAATGACATTGAAATTTGCAGCCTTTGTAGGGTGCCAGAAACTATAATGCATTTATTTTTTGAATGTATATATGCTAAAGAAATCTGGAGTTTGTTTTGTCACAAGCAAGATATCTGGGAGGCCAATGGCAAACCCAGTTCGAAAATAATTCTTTTTGCTAGAAATAATAAAATTGGGAAAGAAATAACAGCTTTCTGGATATGTTTTGCAACCGAAATTCTTTGGCTAATTTGGATTTCGAGAAATGATGAAAAATTTAAAGGGATAAGGAGGACACTTACTGAGTCTAATAAAAGACTCATTTTGTACAATATGGCTGTGCAGGTAATTCTGACTATAAAGGTGGCCAAATTCAAGTTCCTAAAATTTTTGGAGGAGGGCACAATGCTTGTTAATCTCTGTGAAGACAACTTCAGGGACAGGTGGCAGCATACTACCGAGATTTTCCTGAGAGCTCTGGAAGTCTTTCAGGAAGATTTCAACAAAAAGATGGCAAATGGCAGTCAGAATGAGGGGGCTCCACCATTGCTCAGGTTGGATGTTTTCAGCAGGGACCACTCTTTGGTGAATGAGTTATTCTTTGGTGAATGAGTTTCCGGGCACCTAATAAAACTCAGCAGGATAAGATGACAGGGTTCTCCGTTTTTGGCAGTTGTGGTGATTCCTTTTTGAGGTATATGGCAGATTTTCAACCTTCCCAGCAGCATGTGGTTCTTATCAGCAGCATAGCAGCATCTGACAGCATAGTGACTCCTTTGAACCAGCTGTAAACGGAAAACAGCATTTATGTTTGTAACTTCTTAGTGACTTCTTTCAACCAGCATCTTGTTGTAATGTGAACAGCCTGCTGGGTTGTTACTGCTTTGTATCTTTGCTGTTTTCACGATATATAATACAAAAAAATGCTTAAAAAATTAAGTTAACAATAATATTCTTTAAAGATATAATCTTTACAGTCTATTATTATTGATTAAAGAATTTTTCGAAAATTACATATAAATTATCATACACAATTTTCTACCAGTAACTCTTTAAATAAGATTAAATACATATAATCAAAAATAAGTTTAACAACGTAAATGATACATTGCAATGCAAAGTCAAATTATATGCATTGACAGACCCAAGGCACCATTTTTTTTAACCAAAGCAGGTAATGTTTTATAAAGAATGTTAAAAAGAGCTGTCGTCCTTGAAGAGAGCTGCAAAATAAAACCTAACTGTGTTTCAAGCTAAATAATATTTGATCCTTTTGAAAATGTATGCATCGTGACGCTAAATGACTGAAAATTAGCAATCCAAGCTTTCTAAAAGATGCATAAATTAATGCATTGGATCGCTCAAATATATCAGTCAAAGCGGAAGAGCGAAAAAAGAAAAGAAAAGCCAGAGAACGTACGCCATTAGAGGTTAGAAGCGGTGTTCTTTCGCTTGCAAGCCCGCCGTTGTCTGGTCCCCTAGCCATTGCTTAATCACCGTCAGAAATTTTCTATTTCACCATGAAATTCCAAGGAAGGAGTGCGTGCCCTATATATCAGGCTTCGGATCATTCAAGGTGGTGCCAAGTGCCTGTTGCCAAGTATGTTCCAGAATATTATTGTGCGAGCTATCCGAAAGAATAAGTCACTGTGGCATCTAATGCTCGCAGCTCGAATGGGACGCGCGGCCACGGTTATAAAGAGGCGCTTCTTTCACAGAAAATGACCATGAGCTTACAGAGCCCCTCCTCTGTCCCAAATGTTTACACCAAACCTGGTACCATTGGCATCTAGCCAAAAGTCACAGACAAATGAGACAAAATACTCAAGTGGTACTTCCGATGCTTTTTTAATTTTCGGGAGCCATTAATTAAATCCAATCTCTGTCTGGTGGAGGCTGTTACTTTGTTTGAGATGCAAAATACAACATGCCTTCCAAATGAGACATGCAGAACAGCATAAAGCGGAACCCACTAAATCTAATGGTGACCCATTTATATTTAGTGGGTTGCTTACGTATATAGTGACCCATTATGCATAAATGGGAAAAATGTATTTTATTTTTTTAATATAAAATAATTTTCTTATTATCAGTCAATATATTGTTTTTTTTAAATTAGCTATTAGTACTTGTTAGTACTATTGTACAGTTTTGTTTTCATAGTTAATTAATTATTAATAATTTAACTTTCAATCAATAAAAATAATATTTTAAAAAAATAAAATAAAATTTTCAATTTGTAAAATATTTAACTTTAAAAAATGAGAATTATTTTTTTGCATATTATAGTTAAAAAATTATATGTGATATTGAAAGTAAACTATTTTGTAAATTTTTTTAAAGAATGATTATTTTATTTTTTGGGGAAAGTAAACTATTTTTTTCACTTTTTGTAAAGAATGATTATTTTATTTTTTTGGGGGATTTGCTTTATAAAGTCATTTCATTAAATTTCTAAAATAAATAAATGTCACTTATTTTTACAATTTTCTAATTTTTTTAAGAATGATTTTTTATATATGTAATTGTTATTTTTATTAAAAAATCTCACAAAAAATCAATTAACTATTTATTGATTTGGATTCACACTATTAAAATAATAAATTAACATATAAAATAATCTTCCATTTTACACAATTAAAATAAAAATTTAAATTAAATTTTAAACAATTTGACATTGTTTTTTTAATTTTAAAATAAAGTAAAAATTATGACTAAAGTATTCAAAAATTAAAATAAATTGAAATATATATATTAGTAATAAAAATCACTCAAATATGATTAATAGTGCTCCAAATCTTATTCTCAATATTAATTAATAGAATTTTTGTAATGTCGCTCTACAATTCTTTACTAAATAATCATTGGTTTGTTAATATTTAACGATTATTGATTTGAATGAAGAGATTTAGTTGCATTTGTGTCTACTATGAATCAAATATGATAACTTAATATTATATATTTTATCTCTTAATATTTATATATTAATAGTTATATATATACATATATTAAATTTTATTTTTTAAAATGTAATAAATAATCATTTTAATATATAACAATTTTATATTAATAATAAGAAAAGAAACATTGTCAACATGTAATATCTAACTATTAATTATTTTTAATATATTATATTTATAAAATTTATTTAATATACAATAATTAGTAATATAATTGGGGCGACCTTTGCTGAAATAGTGGGGCTTCTTGCCTCTAGTGCCAACAACCAAGGTTTAAACCTTGTGGGGTTACTCTCTATCGCATCAACAATTGAGGGGTCCCCAAGATCTTGTATCTTGATTTACCCATGGGATGTGGAGTGGAGCATTTGCATTCCACACGTTGGCTTGGGTCATGGATTTACTCCCCACTAGTTCCAGGTTCGACTTTGAAGCTTGGCTTACCTAATGCACGTGGTTTGTGGGCTATTGTGTGCATCCCTATGCGACTAGTCTCGCCTACCCATGGGATGTGGAGTGGGGCATTTGCATTCCACACATTAACTTGGGTCATGGGTTTGCTCCCCACTGGTTTGAGGTTCAACTCTAGGGTCTCGCCTCAACTCACTCTGTAAAGGGAACGCACTGGGTCGAGTCGTGAGGACACCCCTTAGTTACCAACAAAAAATAGTAATATAAAATTTATTAAATATATTATTTATTTATTAGGTTTATAGTTATAGATAGTGTTATGAGGATTAGATATAGGTCTAGGATTAGGATAATGGTTTAGAATTTATTGTTAGTGTTAGAGTTAGAGTTAGGGATGGAATTAGAGTTAGGATGCGAGGTAGGGTTAGGGTTAAGTCATGCAAATAACTAATTAGCAATATTAAAACACTACAATTAACAAAACTTACATTTATTTTTATTCACATTAATAAAACTAGCATTTAATTTTTTAAAAATCTAGAAAACAATAATTGCAATGCTATAAAGGCAAGTACTAGCCACACACTTGTTAATAAGTTGGTTTTGAAGCAATCAAAAACAAAAAAAATATCCTCTCGAAATAAAATTCAATCTAAATGACACATTCTTCTCACAACAAATA
The DNA here is from genome assembly GCA_007258455.2 of Sequoia sempervirens. Classification (NCBI taxonomy): domain Eukaryota; kingdom Viridiplantae; phylum Streptophyta; class Pinopsida; order Cupressales; family Cupressaceae; genus Sequoia; species Sequoia sempervirens. The sequence goes on from VDFB02151250.1 coordinate 9,042, forward strand.
AATTATTACTAACCTACCTCTAAATTGTTATGTCATGTCAAATTGTATATCAACTAAATGACACATTCTTTACCTCCCTCATAACAAATACTGTTATTATGTAATGTCCCCTTCTCATCAATAATCAGTGCAGTGGCTCGTCAACCTATTCTGGAGGTCTGTAGGCTCGTTGAGGCAAAAATTAGGGTTTCCAGTGTTTAGAAGGTTTCTGCATTTTTCAAAGGCTTTTCAGAATTTACTATTTCTAGTAAATTCTAATTTTAGTGGTGTTCCAGTCGGCAGCATCATAGAGAGCTTTCCACTTCAGACAATGCAATTAAGTATCTTTGGTTTGAGGTGCAAATTTGGAGAAATTAATTATTTTAAGTTATAAATGTTTCACTTTGGAGCCCCCCTTGGCCTAGTGTTATAACTTTATGTCATTTTAAAAAGGGGACCTTGAGGGTGGACACCTCATCTGGAGGCCATTTAAATATTTATAAAGTCAAATATTGCCTTGAAGAGTTGGACACCACTTTTGAGAAGGATGTTATTTTTATTAAAAAAGTCTTATTTATCCCTAGTGTGGGACGCCAACATGGAAGGAGGGAAAAGTGAATTCAAAATTTAAATAACTTCAGGACAATTTGGGCGCACTTTCTAGAAGGAGTTGGAAAAGTCACCTCAAGTCTATAGAAGGAGGCCCTTGCTCATTCATTTATCATCCATGAATAAATATATCAAAATGTTGCTGAAATGGTAACTGGTTTGCTTCAAGGAATGCATACCTCCTAGCTTGGACTTGGTTTCTTGCTTGAAAGATAGCAACTAGCTAAGTGAAAAAGTTGTTATTTACACTGAAGAACAGATCGAGCTCATTGTAATGGAGTCTTTTGAAGTTTTTTGGTGTAATTTGGTGTGTTTTGTCAGTTTACAAGTTGCTAGTTTTGGTGTGGTTGTAGGATGTTTTCACTCATAACTCATAGGGCGATTTTTTGTTGGTTATGGGCAATTTCTTATCCTTTTGCTATGGTCTAGTTGTCTCATCTTGTTGATTATTAGATTTTATCTTACATCCTTGGATTTTATATTATAAGTCACCCCTCCTAGGAGGTTGTACTTTGTCTAGCAAGAGTTTGGAAATTCATGCTAAATCATTAAGGAGTTGTTGTAGTTTCTTGGTCTTAAAGGGGTCACCATCCATCATAAAGTCATTTGCATTTCATTTCAGGAGTTATAGTGTAGTTTTGAGAGAGTTATGAAGATTTTAGTGAGTTTTTTAGTTGTTGGTGTGTGTTTTCAGTTTGTTGGTCTGTTATATCAGAATTGTTAAGAGTTGGAGTTTTGGCTTGATTTTCATGTCTGGGAGTCTTTTAGGGTTGGAGAGACATTCTATATCATTTGCAACACTTTGGACATCTATAATACTTGGCTCTTGCAAGATTCTACTTCATATTGTAATGTTGATTCATTAGTATTGGTTAGCTCTTTAATAATTCTACAACTTCTATTATATTCCCACTTTTAGTGGAAGAAGGTTGGCCTTGCCGCCTTATTTACTTTTTGCATAAACTTTATTCCCACCATTGGTGGAAGAGACAAGCCTTGTCGTCTTTACTTTCTGTACTGCTCGCTGAACAAGCAGAAGGGGTCAGCAAGCCACCACTTTCCTTGTACTTGCATTCTTCATCATGTTGATTGGTTGAGTCGTCAAATCACCCCCATTGAATAAGTGGTCGAGTTGCATTGTAATTTCCAGCATTTTCAGTTTATCAACTAACAACCCCCGATGCCATATGCTCACACCTCACCCGTCATTGGGATCTTGGTGTACATTTGTGGTGTAGGGTTACATTTCATTGTTGGTTTTGTTTATGCTAACACTGACAGGCACCATTGTTGAAGTGTTGATTGTGAAAAAATTGAGAAAAATATAAGGGAGTCATTTTAGTGGTATCAGAGCCAAGATCCTACCATCCTATAACCATCAGAGTTCAATTGTCAGATGTGTAATAGAGAAAACAGACCTTGCACCAGAAGTCAAGCAAGAACTCAGCATCAGTTCCCACAAGTTCTAGAGGTAGAGACATTTTCAAAGGCTTTGAGAGAGATTGGTAAAGCAATTGAAAACATGTCAGAAAATATTACGCAGACCATGGATGAAAGAGATGTTATAATGGAAAATAATTTTGATGGCATGATAGATATGATGTCACGGTTGCTCGCAAGAATAGATCATCAAGCGGCTAAAAATCAGCCCTAGAATCAACACAATAATATTGGAGAAAATAGTGGTGTTAATAGTAGCAATAATGTGGAGACCAATGAAAGAAATAGAGCTATTGGCCAACATGAGGCCACCTCTAGAGGATCGATCTCTAGACCTATTTTCCCCACCTTCACTCAGAGGGAAGAACCTTGGGCTGAGCCCGTGGTACCTTTTACGGATGATGCAAGACAAGCTTACATGGAGTATGCCACTTTACCTCCTAATATTAGAGACCAATGGTCCTTTGATCAATTCATGAATCAAAGAAGCAGAAGGAATGGTAGAAGAGTTGAAAACTATGCTCCTATGGCTCCTAGAACAAATTATCAACAAGCCCTCGGAAATGTGACTTTGTCCCACTCTAATGGAAGTGATAAATGTACAACAAGGTCATGGGTTCAGAAGCTTGACAACTCTCTCTCACTAAGACCTATGCCTGAAGAAGACGCCATAAAATTTGCAACCTTGCACTTAGAGGGAGCTGCTCATGAGTGGTGGTACCATGGTTTGGTCACTCTTGGCCACAACCTTATTCGAACATATGAAGATTTCACTAACAATTTGATTAAGAGGTTCGACACCAAAGACCCTGAAGTGAAGTTTTGTGAGCTTGCACAACTGAAACAACATGGCTTGCCGGATGCATACATAGCTAATTTCCAAATACTTTATGTGATGGTGCCCAACATCACAGAAAGAAGACTAGTTGTGTTATTTTTTGAAGGTTTGATGGAACCATTGAAGGGGTGGGTAAAGGCATTCAATCCACCAATTCTTGATGAAGCCATCAAGAAAGATAGAAGTGTGGAATTGTCGGCCCCTGGGCTAAATTTTTTTCCCAAGCCTTTTGCTCACAAGAGAGATAAGAAGCTCTCTTCAAACGAACATAGGAAGTTCCCACAAAAGATGTCAAAAGAGCTCCAAGAACAGCTAAGAAAGATGATGTTTTCTACACTTGTTGTGGGCCTTGGTCAAAGGGTCACCAATGTTATGGAAGGGGCAAAGCACAACATATGGAGGCTTATTCCGATTATGGATCAGAATCTAATTTCTTAGAACAACAGTTTGATTTTGGGGACAACGAGGAAGAAAAAGCTCCTGAAGAGTCTGAACATGAGCAAGGAGTTGGGGGACCCCATTGCCCAACTCTCTACTTTCCAAAATAATGAATCTTTCAAGGTTCATGGTATACTTGGAGTACATTGAATTGTTGCCTTTATTGACACTGGAGCAACACACAATTTCAATGATGAAGGAGTGGTTGTAAAGAGAGGGGTAAAAATTGAAGAGTTTGAAGGTTTCAAAGTCATGGTAGTAGATGGGTTTCAAATCTCTTGCAATCGAAAGGTTGCTAACATGTCTTTACAATTGGGCAACCATGAGGTCAAAGATGACTTCTATGTTGTAAGCATTAGAGATACGGATGTTGTTATTGGCATTCAATGGCTACATTCTCTTTTAGAGATCTCTCTAAATATGCAAAAAATGGAACTCAAGTTTCAATCCAATGGAAAGAGGGCAGTGCTTAGAGGAATTTCCAACAAAGGCCCATGGATTATATCCATCAAAAGAATGGAGAGGTTGATTCGACATGATCAAGTTGAGTGGGTTGCAAAATGTATGATACTACCATCTAGTCTAGTTGAAACAAAGAGGGACTATCCACCTGATATTCAGTCATTGCTCACTAAGAAGAGTAAGTTCTTTGTTTATTTACCCCCTGGGCCACCTCCTAAAAGGGGGGCTGAGTACATCATCAAACTTAAAGAAGGATCCAAGTCAGTTATCACAACCCTGTACAAATATCTTAAGAAGCAAAAAGATGAGATTGAAAAGAACATTAGAGAACTCTTGGAGATTGGGTTCATTCGCCCTAGTAAGAGCCCTTTTGCATCAATTGTGGTGCTTGTGAAGAAAAAATATGGCACCATCTACATGTGCCTGGACTACCATGTGTTGAATCAAAGCATGATCAAGAACCGATATCCCATTCCCAAGATAGATGAGCTCATTGATGAGCTTCATTGAGCCAAGTTCTTTTCAAAGATTGATTTGAGATCGGGCTACTATCAGATTCGTATGAGGGGATCAGATGTTGAGAAGATGACATTTTGGTGCCACTATGGTCATTTTGAGTTTTTAGTCATGCCATTTGGGTTGACTAATTCTCTTGCTACTTTCTAGTCTTGTATGAAGCAAATTTTTCATAAGCAATTGAGAAAGTTTGTGTTGATTTTCTTTGACGATATTCTCATTTTCAACAAGAAGTGGGAAGAACATCTCATGAAGCACTTGGAGGAAGTGTTAAGCATACTTGAATCATAAATTATGTTTTTCAATGAGTCCAAATGTGAATTTTGAATGAAGGAGTTGCTCTACCTTGGTCACATAATTAGTGTCAAAGGAGTGAAAGTTGATCCATAAAAGATCAAGGCAATCTTGGATTGGCCACCTCTAGAGAACTTGATGCATTTGAAGGGTTTCTTGGGTCTTGGTGGCTTCTATAGAAGATATGTGAAAGGCTACTCTCAAATTGTTGCTCCTCTCACTAACCTCACTAAAAAGGGAGATTTTGTATGGTCATAAAATGCACAAGGCATTTTTGATAAGTTTAAGAGGACTATGAATTCATGCCCAGTTCTGGCTCTTCCTGATTTCACCAAACCTTTTGAGCTGCAATGTGATGAATCAGGAGAAGGTGTTGGTGTTGTTTTAATGCAATAAAAACATCCAATTGTGTTTGAGAGCATAAAATTAAGAGGTGTAGAGAAGACTTACTCCATCTATGACAAAGAAATGCTCGCAATCATGCATGCATTGGCCAAGTTCAAGAAATATTTGGTGGGGAGAAAATTTGTTATCAAAACTGATCACAATAGCCTCAAGCACTTTATGCATGTCATAAGGACTTGAATGAAAGGCAGCAAAAGTGGGTGAGTAAGCTTCAAGCTTATGACTTTGACATTGAGTGTGTCAAAGGAAAGAATAATATTGTGGCAGATGCACTATATATAAGGCCTCATTTGAACTCACTATGTGAGCTTACTACTAATTGGAAGGAGTTGTTGCTTGTTGATTATGACAAAAATCAATTTGCAACCAACATTATTGAAGGTACTTTCCATGATGAAAGGTACAAGGTGGTTGATGGTTTGATACACTAGAAAGGGAGAATCTCCTTGGTACCTGAATCCAAGCTCAAAAAGAATATTTTGCATACTTTCCATGATATTCCATTTGTTGGTCATTAGGGTTATTTCAAGACCTATAGGCAGATTCAAGAAATATTTTTATGGAAGGGGCTGAAAAATGAGGTATTGCGCTACATCAAGGAGTGCCACACTTGCTAAATGAACAAGAATGAGCATATATTTCTAGTTGGTTTACTACAACCTCTCTTGATTCCCAATCAAAAATGGAAAAGCATATCAATGGACTTCATCATGGGGTTGCCAAAGGCTCAAGGCAAAGACTGTATCTATGTCATGGTTGATAGATTAACCAAGTTTGCTCATTTATTTTCTATTACTAGTTCATTTTTAGTAGCTCAAGCTATAGATTTATTCTTTCATGAGGTGTTTAGATTGAATGGGTTGCTGAAAAACATTGTGAGTGACAGGGATAGCAAGTTCCTAAGCAACTTTTGGCAAGAAGTTTTCAGGCTGAGTGGTACAGTGCACACTCCAAGCATTAGTTATCACCCACAAACTAATGGAAAAATAGAGGTTGTGAACAAGTGATTGGAGGGCTATCTCAGAAACTATGTCTTGGAGTAGCAGAAAGCTTGGGTGAGATGGTTTCACTTAGGAGAGTATTGCTACAATTCATCCTTCCACATGTCTATCAGGATATCTCCATTCACGGCTCTCTATGGATATGAGGCCCTTAGCTTTGTTGATTTGATGTTTGGTTATAGCAAAGCCCCTCAAGCCAAGGATATGTTGCAACAAAGTCAAGATATTTTGAAGTCCTTAAAGAACAATCTTTAGATAGCATAGAACCAGTAGAATTTGTGCACTGATCAGCAGCGTGTTGAGCGCACATTTGAGGTTGGTGACATGGTCTAGATCTTAGACTCCAACCTTACAGACATTTTACTCTCGAGAAGAGTGGAGCTGAAAAACTCAAGCCATGTTTCTATGGACTATCCAGAGTCATTGAGAGAGTTGGTGAAGTGGCTTATGAGTTGGAGCTACCAACAATTAGCAAAGTTCACAATGTCTTCCATGTGTCTCACCTCAAGAATGCGCTTGGGCATAATGTTGTTGCTTTTTCAGATTTTCCTCCATTGGACGAGGAGGGACAATTAGTTTTGATTCCCAAAGATATCATTAATTCAAAAGAGCTCTTTGAGGAGAAGAACAATCAAAGAGTATTTGGTGAAGTGGAAGAATTTTCCTATTGAGGATGCGACTTGGGAGAATGAGGAGATTTTATAGCATCTAGATTTGTGATTGCTTGAGGGAAAGCAATCTTGGGGAGGGTGGACTATAATGTCCCCTTCTCATCAATAATCAGTGCAGTGGCTCATCAACCTATTGTAGAGGCTAGTAGGCTTGTTGGGGTAGAAATTAGGGTTTCCAGTGTTTGGAGGGTTTTTGCATTTTTCAGAGGCTTTTCAATTTTTAGTAAATTCTATTTTTAGCGATGTTCCAGTCGGTAGTAAAATAGAGAGCTTTCCACTTCAGGTAGTGCAGTTGATTATTTTTGGTTTGAGGTGCAATTTTGGAGAAATGAATTATTTTGAGTTATAAATGTTATATTTTCACTTTGGAGCCCCCCTTGGCCTAGTGTTATAACTTTATGTCGTTTTAAAAAGAGGACCATGAGGGTGGATGCCTCATCTAGAGGCTATTTAAATATTTCTAAAGTCAAATATTGCCTTGAGGAGTTGGATGCCACTTTTGAGAAGGATATTATTTCTCCCTAGTGTGGGACGCCAACATGGAAGGAGGGAAAAGTGAATTCAAAATTTAAATAACTTCAAGACAGTTTGGGTGCACTTTCTAGAAGGAGTTGGAAAATTCACCTCAATTCTATAAAAGGAGGCCCTTGCTCATTCATTTATCATCCATGAAGAAATATATTGAAATGTTGCCGAAATGGTGACTGGTTTGCTTTGAGGAATGCATACCTCCTAGCTTGGACTTGGTTTCTTGCTTGAAAGATACCAACTAGCTAAGTGAGAAGGTTGTTCTTTACACTGAAGAATAGATTGAGCTCATTGTAATGGAGTCTTTTGAAGTTTTTTTATGTAATTTGTTTGTGTTTTGTCAGTTTACGAGTTGTTGGTTTTGGTGTGGCTGTAGGAGGTTTTCACTCATAACTCATAGGGAAAATTTTTGTTGGTTTTGGGTAGTGTCTTATCCTTTTGCTATGGTCTAGACGTCCCATCTTGCTGATTATCAGATTTTATCTTGTAACCTTGGATTTTATATTGCAGGTCGCCCCTCCTAGGAGGTCATACTTTTCCTAGCAAGAGTTTTGGAAATTCGTGCTAAATCATCAAGGAGTTGTTGCAATTTCTTGGTCTTAAAGGGTTCACCATCCATCCTAGAGTCATTTGCATTTCGTTTCAAGAG
>VDFB02151251.1:0-15618 GCA_007258455.2 Sequoia sempervirens
TATGTTGAGAAGTGTCAAGTATAGTTTCAAGAGATGTTTCTTGAAACTTAACACTTCTCTCAATAAACAACTCATGTGTGGTAGGGTGGAGTAGGTGATAGCCTTTTACACCATCTGGATATCCCACAAAGATGCAAGGTTTGGATTAAGGATCCATAGCCTTGCATTGCTCTTTGGGAATGTGTGCCATGGCATGCGAGCCAAAAACTATAAAATGATCAAATGCTAGTTTCCATCCTTTCCAAGCTTCAAAGGGAGTGATACCCTTTAAGGCTTTATGTGGAACTCTATTCTGTATGTAACATGCACAGTTGATTGCTTCTACCCAATATGATGGTGTGAGGCCCTTAGAGTGAATCATACAATTAGCCATCTATTTTAAAGTTCTATTTTTACATTCTGCAACACCATTTTGTTGTGGGGTATAAGGAATTGTGCACTGCAGATCTATCCCCTTTGATATACAAAACTGCTCAAAACTATTGTTGACATATTCTCTCCCATTATCTGTTTGAAGAACCTTGATGACTTTCCCTAAAAAAATTTTGACAAGAGCTTTGAAATCTTGAAAAGAATCAAACACTTCTTATTTTTGTCTAAGAAAGTAGACCCATGTAAAGCGTGAGAAATCATCAATGAAGGTGAGAACATATCTAGCCTTTGTAAAAAATGGATGGGGAAAAGCCCCTGAAACATCACTATGAACAAGTTCTAAAACTTGTGTTGCCCTCCATGATTTACCTTTGTCAAATTTTGCTTCTGGATGCTTGCCAAGTGCACAACCCTCACAAAGCCCTTTAGAAAATTTAACCTTAGGTAATCCCTTAACCATATTCTGTTGACATAGTTGTTCAAGATAGTGGTAGTTAAGATGGCCAAACCGCTCATGCCATAGTTTTCTAACTTCATTTGAATGAGTTAGTAGTGCTTTTGGAGAAACATCTATGGAAAAATTGGAGAAGGCATATAATCTAGATTGGTGATTTGCCTGTCCTATTGGTACCAAATTGTTGCTTTGTAACTCTCTTATCTCAACTGAAGCTAGAGAGAGGTGTACTCTCATGCCCATCCCTAAATGAGTTATTTGATACACTGAAAGGAGATTAGTTGAGAGTGAAGGTACACTTAGAAAATTTGAAAATGTTCCTCCTTCAACTTCAACAAACCCTCTCCCTTTTACCAATGTTGGAGTATCATCATCTAAGGTGATTGTGGACATACTTCATGGTTCTAAGGATGAAAAGACAACCTATGAAGAATCCATATGGTGTGAAGCACCAGAGTCTAAAATCCATGATGGAGATAAAGATGCTTTAGCAACTAAGGCTTTTCCATTTGATTTCTCTTTGTCCTTAGTATTATCTTGATTTGATGAAGATGCATTGATAGAATCAGGTAGCCCTATATTAAATTCTTTTTGAGAATTTTTTGTAGAACTTCATTTTTTTCTTCATGCAATGATGTTCATCATGTCCAATATTTTTAGAAAAGGTGCATGCAACTCTCTTTTTTCCTTGAGAGTCCTTTTTGGAGTTGTCAATTTTGCTTTCTTTCTTAACTTCCTTGTCCTTTTTAGTGTTCTTCTTCTCCCCTTTTGAAGTTTGATGTGTTTCATTCCCAGCAAGTAGAGCTTGAGGTTTAGTAGAATTCAAAGTACCCATTTGAATTATATTTTCTTGTTCCCTTGTGAGGTTAGAAATGAAGTTATCAAGTGTGGGAATTGACCATGAGGCTCCAAGAGCCCTTTTAGTAGAGTAGAAAGTTGATACAAACACAACAAATTCTGGACCTAGCTTGGAAAGTATAGAAAGGATTAATTGATCCTATTTCTTGTCAATTCCATAATATTTTAAGTGCAACTTCAAGGATTTAAACTTAGTAAAAAAGTCTTGTAAAGTTGAAAAATTCCTAGGACTAAGACCTAAGAGTTGATTTTCCAACTCATGGCTTCTAAGTTCATCTATTTTCCCAAAAAGTTTGTCAAGACCTTCCCAAACTTGGTTGGGTGTTTTCAAGTTCTCAACATGGAACAACAAATCAAGAGATAAATTTAAGCATAGAAAGCCAAATGCTTGATCACACTTATTAAAAAAAATTTCTTTTTCTTTAGCTGCATTAGGTTCTTTCTCTGTTCCCATAGTTACCCTATATAAACCTTTGTTCTTAAGCACAAGAATTACTTTCACCTTCCAATCATGATAATTGAAAGGTGTTAAGGGAACTATAACAACATTAGATTCCATACTATTTTGACTAAGATAGTTGTTTGTAGAAATGCGGAAAAGAAGAAAGTAGAAATGCGTGTAGAAGTGAAAAAACACAACAAAACAAGCACTTCTTGAGGAAGTGTGAAAATGAACCACACACAACACCCCCCTTGATTATTTGTTTCCCTCCCCAATTTGGCACTTTATAGAATGAGTGCTTGTAACTGACCCAAAAAAGACACAATCAGGCACTTTATAGAATGAGTGCGATCTTGTGCTTTCTGAATTCGTGGTGAAAAAAGATGCACTTTTGCAAAAAAAGAACTCAAAGCATGAGCTATCGTGCAAAAGTAATTACAAATTGTAATTTTCACTCTTTACAAACGTGCAATTTGCAACTCTTTGATCAAACACAGACAAACATGCAAACAAATCGACTTGCAAAATCATAGATCAACAAATCGCACCTATATATCTTTTCAAAGCCAAGGCTGAGCCATGATCACTGGTTTGTTCAAGAAATACATAGCCTCCAAACACAAAATCATGCCTATAGAAAAAAAATAGGCTTGGAGGTCAACACGTGATAGTAGAATAGGGGTCTAAAGTCAGCCTGGTTTGAATGGCTCCCATGCAGTCTCTGCGCTCAGTCAACTTCTTCAACACAGAATCAAGCCTCTCTACAGACCAAGCAAATCCAACACAATCTCTGAAGAGCTCATGATGGGCCTTAGCATAGGTCTCTTAAAAAAAAATGTAGGAGCTGGGAAAAAGTCAACACAATGGACTATACACCCATCCAGATGGCAGAGATGACAAGAGACTATCACTTTTCAACATAATTAACGCCTCCCTCCTTAGCTTCACCTCTCCTATCATAAATCGCAGCTGAAACAGGGCTGGCCACTCTTGAATAAGGAATAGGGTCTCCACCAAACATGAGCTGCTTACAAATTGCAAAAAATTGACACAAGATCCCCTAGCCACACATGAATCAAAGAACCAAATATGCCAACACCAAGTCCTTTTTGCCTGCACCAAGATCTCCTAGTTGTCACTTTAAGCGGCCTCTCAACAGGGTCATTGAGAATAGGGACGTCAAAGAATAAACTGCACCCACAAGCACCAAACAGAGGTCGATTGGTCAAACCGATCAAACATAGCTAGAGAAAACAAAACATGCCAAACCATTGCCACCAATAAGTGATTCATAACCTACAAATAATAAATCACACATAGGGAGGAATAAATCGATTAAATACAAATAATTTACTTCACCTTCATAGCCTGATAATTTCCTAAATAGCTCTGATACCATGTGAGAACCAGGAGACAAAGATATTTGACAAGCACAAATGAATGCACAAACTCTATAATGTCAATCTATATTGATAGATAGTCAAGGGTCTCCTTATAAAGGAGAAATATCCAAGTGCTGGGAAAAATATCAGGAAAATATCAACCTACACAATAAATGCCTAAGTACGCTTAGGTCAACCTGTGGATATGCAAGCATTAAGTATACACTAACAAATTTATTAATTATTTTATGCCTAGAAGTTTATTTTCTTACTATGTCATGTCACTTTGTGGGACCTACTAGTTGAGGTGGCATCCTAGATGGAGGTGACAAGGATGACATGCAAGGTAATTATGTGGAGACAGGTATCCCACTTGGTGAACCCAATTTTGAAGCTAAAATGGTGGCATATGTCATTTCGTAAGAGTTCTTATGATTGATTATATGATATATTTATTGATCGATTTATTTAATGATAGATTATGACAATGTAAGAGTCAAGTATGAAAAAATAATGAAAGGTTGGCCCCATGTGATTGAGGTTCCTATGTTTTCAAAGCGTTTGCATATAGGCAAGGTGCATTGCAGGTTCAAAGGGGTTGTGCATGTTAAGAAGGTGTTGGAATTGAAGAAGACTATGATAGGTGGATCCTAGTGTAGCGTAGAAAAATGTATCTTTGGAAATTTTCACACTCATTTGGGTCTTTCTTATGGATTTTGTCCTAATTTTGTCTTGATTTAATGTTGTAATGTGGTCAACACATTAACATTAGGTCTTGGACCCTTGTGAATCAATAATAACTTTATGATGCCTTGTAAAATTATTGTGAAGTGTTGTAACCCACTTTCACACTTTTCTAGGACCTTTTTACAATAATTCACTAAAACAACCTCTTTTTATCATTTACCCAAGCCTTATTTCAAAGTGTTGTAACAAAATTTCATGCTTTTCTAGGCTTGTCATCAATAATTTGACCCTTTCTTATGCTTAATTGGCCCCATTATACACTTATAGGCCATACTTAAGTGTATTCTTGAGAATAATCCCGTTAAACATCATTTAATACACCTTAATTTTTGACACCCACTTCAAATGCCTAAGTGGGACCAATTCACCACTAGGGGTGAATTAGTCCCATTTGGCTCAAAAATCATTTTAATTTTTTTTTTTTTTTGGTGGGATATGATTCTCTAAGCCTTGCGATTGGCTTGTGATGTGGTATTTTCGGAAATTTTGTATAATCAAGTATAAATATAGGGTTTTCAATCTTATTTCACCCCAAATTCATTAATTAATTCACTCATTCATTCACTCAAGTATTTTAGCCATTTTTAAGTATACATCCATTGGAGCTTCTACTTGCATATCTTCTAATTTCTACTTCAAGGGTTTGGTGAGTTGTAGCACGACATGCTCTTCATTCATCAAGATCATTTCATTTCATTTCATTTCATTTCATTTCATTTCATTTTCAAGGGTTTAATTACCAAATCGGGGTTTGACCAAGGAAAACCGCTATTCACTAACCCTTAACCATTCTTCCCCCTCTTTGCACAGTGTTTTGCAGGTCTTGTGTGCAGATTTGTCAAAGAGAAAGGTGTGAAAAGTTGTCCACAATTTGTCAAAGTCATTCAAAGTGGTCAAATCCCTAAAAGAATCCTGGAGAATGGAGATCACCTATAGGTCAGATTCTATAGTTTCAGATCTAGAAACCTGTTAGGAATTGAAGTGCAGAATGAGAGCTACAGATTGCACCTTTGAATTCCCTAAAATCTGGAAGTGGACTATGTTTCCATTAGTGGTGAATTAGTCCCACTTCTAGGCCTAAAAAGTAGTTTCTATAGTTTTGAGTACGGTAGAATTTCTCCGAAACAAGACTAAGTCACCCAACTTGGCGTAAGTGTCCCAATTGGCTTCAACAGTGATTTCTACAGGATTCTAGAGCTCCTCTCTATCACTTTCTAGTTTCTATGTGCACTTCTTCAATCTCATTAATTTATGTTACAGTTTACTTGCATTTTTAGTTCATTTTGCATATTAGAGTGTGTTTTCAAATAATTTGCATTTCCTTAGTTTTGCATTAATATTCATTCTCTTTTATCAACTATTTGCATCTAGGAAAATCCCCTTAGATAGATTTCAATCATCCTTGCATTGGAATCTCAAGGGAATATTCTTGAGTGAGCCATCAAGGTTTATGGGATTCCTTTCTCCTTTTAGGTGCAAAAATCTTGTAAGAGAGCCCCCATTCCCTAAAATATTTAGTTCATTTTGGTGAACCCACCTTTAGGACATCATACTTCTGATATACCGTGCATTTACATCCTAGGAATAGCTTACATTGGCATTGCATTGCATTTTGCATTGTTTAAATTGTATTCTAGGGTTTTAAAATTTGCATTAGTGAAAAGCTCATATACCTTGCATTTTTGCATTTCATTTTATTAAAAATCAACAAAATTCTGCATATTAATATTATATTTGCATCTAAAAATCTAAAAATCATAAAAACTAGTTCAAAAATTCTAAAAAATTTCAAAAAAATACTACTTGGACTCATTCGCCACCCTGGGCAACTTAGTCCAGTTGCATATTTGTCACTAAATTTTTTGGCATATAATCTTCAATTTCTAAGTTTTTGTTTGTTGTTTCTGCATTTTAGTTTACTTTCCAGAATTTCAGTTTTAAGCATTTTCTTCTAGTTAGTTTACATTGCATTTGCATTCACCCCACATTTAGAGACCTTTGCATGAGTGTTTGGTGTCCTATTGCTAATACCTTAGTGAGAAGAAGTTCAAGACTCATGTTATCCCATGATAACAAACTCATTGTGGATCTTGGGTTATCTAAAGCTTCCACTCCTAGTATTACAACTAGTACACTAGGCATGGATAATACCTTTAACAACTCTTTGAATTCAAATAACACACAAGTAGAAAAAAAAATGATCATATCCTACAAGACAAAATAATTCACTTTCATGAGGACTTAACACATCTCCAACATCAAGTAAGCCTTGATAACATTTCATCCACTGCAATTCCTACCATAGAAAACATCCATCACATGCTCCAAAGTGAAGATGGCCTAGACGAACGTGTGAAACAAATAGTTGAGATATATACAAAACATCTTCCTTCAACGTCTAGTGCTCCTCAACTAGCAAAAAATGTGGTAAGCCAAGGAGGAACTCAAAATCCTCCTCCCTCAACCATAGCCTCAATACCTACCTATACCACTCCTCACATCACAACAACACTGCAACAAGTTAGTAATGTGATTCCTTCCTCGAGTATTCCTGTTAGCATCCCTAATTCCTATGTGGCATTGCATGTTCTATCCTCTTCTACAATCCCATCTATGAGCATTCCACTCACTTTCCCTATCAATACATACAAGTTCCATCACCACTTTCACTTCCACCCCATACTACTTATAATGACCCTCTCATAACACAACTTTTCCAAACTGTTTCATCCATGCAAAAACAAATCTCCACCATAAACCAAAATTAGAATGGACCACCCACCTATTATATTTGAAGCAGCCCATTATCTTTGGAAATATTACGAACATCGATGCCACAAGAAGTAGAGATTCCTAGATTTGAGAAATATGGAGGGAAGGGAGATCCTTCTAACCATGTTAATGCCTACACCGCATAACATAGTGATTTTGTCCTTGATGATAAACTGTTAGCAAAACTATTTCCTAGGACTTTAAAGGATACTGCCTTGGAATGGTTCTCATCTTTATTGAACAATTCAATTCGTTTATTTAATGAACTTGTTGATGCATTTATAAATCATTTCAAAGTGCATATGACTCCCTAGAAGACCATGGCTGATTTGATGAGATGCAAGAAAAATGAGGAAGAAAAGATAAATGATTTTATCTCATGCTATCAATCACTTTATTCCCAAATCGATGTCAAGATTCCTGACCCATACCTTCAAAATATTTTTATCGAAAACTTGCAAACTAAACTTTAGGAAAAACTCACAATGATGAAATTCCCCTCCTTCATGCACTTGTGTACGGGTATGTGCAGGATAATCATGGAAAAAATATGCCCTTAAGTGGCAAAAAAAAAATAAAAAATCAGAGTTAGGCAACTGGACGAATTTTTTTGAATGAGTTATCTATATTATTTCAAAAATATGTAAGAATAGAATATGTAGCAAATTGAATGTAGTTTCTAAACTACTAGGTTTGTTTTAAAAAAATCTATTTGGTGAAAATTTGGGGGAATTTCAATCTTGATATTACTTAAATTTAGGAAAAAAATAAGGTGTTTGTTTGACCATCCCTAGCAAAATAAAATGATAATATTTTTTTTATAGATTTTACATATAAGTGAGGACTCTTGTCGATGTGATTCATATTCTTTTTTGTAATTTTTCCAAGTAAATAATTAATTATCAATTTTTATTGCAACTTTAAAATATAAAAACTTGTATGTCACCACTTAACTTGAGGTCAAAACTTCATGAAATTCAATTTTTTCCTTTTTAATCCTATAATGTCACGAGAAGCATAGAATGTGATGCATGTTTTTGGACCATTCAAAAGGTGACACTATTTGAAGCTATAGATGTTTTTCAATCAGCCTATCAATCAGGACTTTAGATGTAATTCAAATAGAAAATGAATAATAATTATTTATTAAATTCAATGTAAAGCGTAATTTATATTGGTGGAAAGCGGAGAATCTTCTTTAAAAACCCTTTTAGTTTCATCATATTGCCACTTTTTGGCCCATCACGATCCTGCACATACCCGTACTTCCCTTTGTGATTATCACAATTTGGTTAGTAGTCAAGATACAAGGTCCACTTCTAGCCGAGTTGAGAAATCTGAACCTACCAACCAAAAAAATTCCCAACCATTTCAAAAGAAAAACAAAGGGTTCTTACAGTTCACCCCCCCTCAACAACCAACTCAAACTATGAACAACCAAGTAGATTTTGTTAAAACCATGATGCCCTTTAGTTATGGAGATTCGAAAAGAAAATTCACACCTTTACCTCACACCCTTCATAACACAATGTCCCAAATTTTACAACAACAAATGATTACCATGCCTACTGTCAAAGCACCCGATCCTACTAAGCCTTTACCTTTGAACTTTAAATCCAATGCTTATTGCCATTATCATAGACAAAATGGACATGGCATGGAACATTGTAAGTGTCTTAAACATCTTGTGCAAGACATCATTGATTCCACCCATCTATCCATTGCAGGTGTTAATGATCAAGGTAATAAGTCTGTTGCCCCTCCAAATCAAAACTTGTAAATTTTCATTGATCCAATGCCCAAACATAATATTTCATTTGTCAAAGCTAGTGAAACTACAAATAATGATGTGATGAATGTTGATACAGATGATGACCATCATGATCCTATCCTGCATGTTACCCATGTTAATCCTATGGATGAAATGGTACGTGTGATAAACGTTATCCCTTGTAAGGGCCAATCTAAGAAATCTCTTGATATTGCTTTCTCCTCTAAGGAAATAATTAAAAATCTACCCAATGGTCCTCTCTACATAGCTGACCGTATCTATGACAAACCTACTAATGGGATACTAATAGATCCTGCCTATGGAGAGAACGTGATCACTGAAGAATTTTTGGTATTACATGACCTTTATCAAGATGATTATGATAAACCAAAAGCATGGATCAAGAAACACAGTGGTTTTGCTTGCCCTATTATAGGATTGATTTTCCTTACATTACAAATAGGACCAAAAACATTGGATGTCACATTCTCCATCATCCCATAGTCAAATCAGTTTCATTTGAGGCTAGGCCATCCATGGCTTCACTCAATGAAAGTTGTCCCTTCGGTTATCCATAAATGCTTAAAGTTTCCATTTGACAATGAAATATTCATTGTTCACCATAGTGGCTTTAACCCCTTGTCTTCCAAAGGAAACTTTTCCTTAGAAGCCTTTTGGCTTGAGCCCATGGAACCTATAACACCTCGACAAGACTTCTTTTTCATAGCTTACCAAAAATTAAAAGCAAAGAAAATAGCAGAATTGTCTCTCTGTGACATGTCCCTCTCTACTTCCAACAATCCTATCCTAGACGAAAGCATGCTTCAACCCAAACAAGAACCAAACAACCAAGATCAACCAACACTAGAAACTTCCCCGACATTGTCTAAGAGACCATGAGACAATGAACACAACTCCATCATGCCTCCTCGAATAAAGCAAGTTTACAAAGCAAAAGAGAAAGTGGATGAACAACCTTCCATGGTTCCTTCTGTTCCTCCCCTTAGGGAGGAAAATAAACCTATGGTTGATCAACCCGCTCCTTCACAAACATAACTCAACAAAAAAACCAAAAGAAATAGAGGAGCTAGGGAGCATAGGTGTAGATGTTGTGCCCTTCCCCACAAGTTACATGAAGAAGAAAAAAAAGAAAATCAATCCACACTTGACATAAGCAATGCATGGTGACCCTCCTCCCCAACCACAACAAAAAAATCCAATACAACAATCACAACAAGAGTTACACTCTTCATTGGACATTATCATTCGTCCTCCTATTGTGATTAATCTAGATGAGGATGACGAGATTGCCAAAATCGACGAAGAGGTGTGTAAGATTTAAACACATTATTTTCCTCTTCCATGCACTTAAACAAAAACTCTCCTATACAAAGTGTTGAACCCGGTGGTTCCCCTAGTTCAACACTTTCTCTTGTCCCTTTGGCTAGTTGCCCACCCTTAGCATATCATGAACATGACTGGAAGGTGGATGACTTGCTTGATGGTTGACTCACATTTTCCTTACTAACTATCTTTTTCCTTTTCTTTCTTTTTATTTTATGTGTTTGCATTTGCATAATGCTCTATTTGATGTTCTCTCTCTCTTTGTGACATTCTTCTTTTTGTACCTTCATTCTTCTCTATGTCGTACATCACTTTTTCTTTTCTTTTATGTTTTTTCTTGTGTTTCCTTTTGGGGATGATGATGATGCTTGTTGGAGGCATTGAGACATTTCATGTCTCTCTCTTCATGTTAACCCAAAGGCTTCTTCTTTGTCCTTTCTTTTTGTCTTTTTTAGGTGATCCCACAATAGTGGTTTACAATTTTTGGACAAAGTGGACCTTTGAAATTATTATTTTTTAACTAAATCTTCACATTTGGGCACCTATGGCGGCTAAACCGTCAGGAATTTGAAGATGATGCAAACTAGAGTTTCATCACATTTTGTTGTAGATTCTAAAAATATTTTTTTCAAAAATTTTGGAATCAGATTACACTTCTTTTTCCATCTTCCACGAAAACTGGTTTTTTTGAGAAAACAACATTTAAAAAAAGTGATGAACATCGTATAATGCGTAACCTTTTTTCCATGAAGGATAAAATTCCATTCTTTTGAATTTAGATTTAGCCAACTTAGATATCTAGTGCTTCCACTTGGTTAGATAGTTTTTATTGAATATTTTTTCTTTAATCAAGTTTCAAAGTCAAATAATTACAATTCGGACATAAGTAGCGATCATATAGCGATGTAAGAATTTTTTGTATATGCTCCAATTTGAGTTTTTTTTTGCTGAATCCAAGGACTTCCAATATCTAGTGCACTCATATTTTTTCAATTTTTTTTGATAATGCATTATTTTTTCACATGTGCGAGCATGGAGCCTTCATTTTTTGATGTTGAAAACCTATGTTTAATAAACCTAAAAAAACAAATACATAATAAAACCAAAACATGTTAAAATTATATTCATTGGATAGCCCGTTCCGAGGACTACTTGATTCTAGTTGGATTTGTGAAGATTCCTCCATTTTCATCCTCAACTCGAGCTCCGAGGTGCCAAAATTTAGGCTTTTTTTGTCTCAGGGGGGAATGAGGAATAAGGGGGGTTCGTAGGAACCCCTAGGGGTTCGAGCAAACCACCCTTCCATAAGGGATTTTGTTGGGTTTTTGGGTGGGAAAGAATTAAAAGGGTTCGCTCAAACTAGTAGGTTCGTACGAACCCTTAAAATCAATTTTTTTCCATGTATTCATTTTTTGTGAGTTTTCACCATTCCTCACTTGAATTGTAAACCACTATTGTGGCTTCACCATTTTTTCTTGTGTTTCCTCTTAGGGGATGATGCAAGGCATTGAGACATTCATATCTACTTTCATGTTATTAAAAAAATTTTTCCTTTCTTTTTTGCTGCTTTTCATTTTGGCTTGTTTTACTTTTTGGGCATGGCCTTAAGCGTCGAGACCTCTATGTCTCTTCCATGTTGACCCCAAAATTTTCTTTCTTTTCTTTGTTTCACTCTCTTTGTGTCATTCTTCCAGTTTTATGTATTTGGGGAATGATGAAAGTTCTGAGCTCTCTAAACAACATTGATGCAAAGAACATACTGACCCCAGATCCATGGATCCCTTATGTGTTTGATGTTTTCATTTTAGGGGCAACCCCTTTCCTTTCTTTTTCCTTTCCTTTGCATGATGTAGCCTTACTCAGAAACATGACTTGGCATAGGGCTTTCCAAGTTGGCTCTCATGTCTTTCTTCTTGTTTGCATTTTTATTTGCTACTTCAAAGTAATTGCTCCGCGATGCGATTGTGCCTTGAATTCCTTTAAAGTGAGAACTTGTCCCCATTAGCATTATTATTTTGAATTTTCTTTTTTGTGGTTTAGTGCAACCTTGCTTATTTACTTCATACGATGTGTTTACATACTTTGTAGGTGACGTGGGTATAGTGTCCTTCATGAGCATGGTTATCTTAGCATATTGCATTCCTCTTAGTGGCTTGATGCGACACATTGAATCCCCTAAGTTGTGAATTTTCTATGCTTTGATTGGTCCTCTCTTGGAGACATTAGACACAATGCTCCCTAAATTAAAGACCTCGCATGAACTAAGAAAGAATCCTTTGAACATCCTTTGCATGTTGCATTTTGCATTTGTTATATGGCCACCTTGCCTAACAAAGCTTGCATGCCTATGGAGCCACCACATTTCTTCATGAGCTCCAAGCATACAAAGTTTTGATTGTCTTGTGAAGCTCAAAAAGTCATTTTCTTTTGTGGTTCCTTATTTAAGTTATGGAATTTATAAGCTTTTGGTATGTGGTTAGTGGGAAGCCCATTTCGAGGCATGAATTTCCCCATAGCCACTTGCCTGTGTGTCAGTGCATACTAGCCATGAGTGTATGTTTCTCACCTTTTAGGCCTTCTCACCCAGTGGACAACCATGAGTTCTATCGCCATAGAGTGAGTATGTGTTTTCCAGAAAAATAACCTAGATCCGATCCACAACGGGATGGAAAAAAGATCAAAGCTTGATTTGACTCTCTTTTTCCTTCTCCTTCTATCCCTTTCATTCTTTTACATCATTTTCATGTGTGTTCCTTTGTGCTAATGTTTGGTTTGCCATGGGATCTTGATCCTAGGGGCTTGATTACCCCTCTTGATTGTTGTTGTCTCATCTTTCTAGCATGGGTGCATTTGGATCCCTCTTGATGTGCATGTTTGGCTACTTTAGTGTGAGTTTGAAGCAAGTTCATTCTCTCACTAAACTGGAGGCTAAATGTAGCATAGAAAAATGTATCTTTGGACATTTTCATGCTAATTTGGGTCTTTTTATGGATGTTGGCCTAGTTTTGTCTAGATTTAATGTTGTAATGTGGTCAACACATTCACATTAGGTCTTGGACCCTTGTGAATCAATAAGAACTTTATGATGCCTTGTAAAAGTGTTGTGAAGTGTTGTAACCCACTTTCATGCTTTTCTAGGACCTTTTTACTATAATTCACTTAAATAACCTCTTTTTATCATTTACCAAGCCTTATTTCATAGTGTTGTAACAAAATTTCATGCTTTTCTAGGCTTGTCATCAATAATTTGACCCTTTCTTCTGCTTAATTGGCCCCATTATACACTTATAGGCCCTAGTCAAGTGTATTCTTGAGAATAATCCTATTAAACATCATTTAATATACCTTAATTTCCAACACCCACTTAAAATGCCTAAGTGGGACCAGTTTTCCACTAGGGGTGAATTAGTTCCATTTGGCTCAAAAATCAAAATTATTTTAAAATTCCGGCAGGATATTATTCTCTAAGCCTTGAGGTCAGCCTGTGATGTGGTATTTTTGGGAAATTTTGTATAATCAAGTATAAATATAAGGTTTTCCCTCTCATTTCACCCCTAATTCATTCATTAATTCACTCATTCATTTACTCAAGCATTTTAGGTATTTTCAAGCATACATTGATTGGAGCTTCTACTTGCATATCTTCAGATTTCTACTTCAAGGGTTTGGTGAGTTGTAGCATTACATGTTGTTCATTCATAAATATCTTTTCATTTCATTTCATTTCATTTTCAAGGGTTCAATTACCAAATCAGGGTTTGACCAAGGTAAACCCTTATTCACTAACCCTTAACCAATTTTCTACCTCTTTGCATGTGTTTTGTAGGTCTTGTATGCATATTTGTCAAAGAGAAAGGTGTGAAAAGTTGTTAACAATTTTTCAAAGTCATTCAAAGTGTCAAATCCCTAAAAGAAGCTTGGAAATCACCTATAGGTCAGATTTTACAGTTTCGAATCCAGAAACTTGTTTGGAACTGAAGTGCAGACTGAGAGCTATAGATTGCACCTTTGAATTTCTCAAAATATGGAAGTGGACTAAGTCACCATTAGTGGAAAATCAGTCCCACTGCTAGGCTTGAAAAGTGGTTTCTATAATTCTGAGTACCCTTTTGTCTGAAACCTATTCCAACAAAATTTCCCCGAAACAAGACTAAGTCACCCAGCTTGGCATAAGTGTCCCAGTTGGCTTCAATAGTGATTTCTGCAAGATTCCAAAGCTCTTCTCCATCACTTTCTAGTTTCTAGGTGCACCTCTTCAATCTCATTAAAGGTTTTTACAATTTACTTTCATTTTTAGTTCATTTTGCATATCACAACGTGTTTTCATACAATTTTCATTTCCTTAGTTTTGCATTAATATTCAATCTCTTTTATCAGTTCTTTGCATCTAGGACAATTCCCTTAGACAAGTTTCAATCATCCTTGCATTGGAATCTCAAGGGCATATTCTTGAGTGAGCCATCAAGGTTTTTGGGATTCCTCTCTCCTTTTAGGTACAAAACCCTAGAAGTGTAAGAGAGCCCCCATTCCCTAAATTCTTTGGTTCACCTAGCTATGACCGGATGGTTTACATGCAAGGATATTACATGTATGTAGGCACTATGCATGTCAATGAGGGTTGTTTTAGCATTGGATGTCTTTTCATCAAGTGCATTGTAAATTATATATTGGGTACTTGTGCCTTTGTATGTAGAGGATGAAATTATTTACAAGTACTATTAAGTTGTCAATTTTTTTTTAGAAACTTGTCATTCATAGAAGAATCATTTTTATCGACTTAGATTTTTAGATTGTATTGTAGCCATATTTAATTGTTGATAATACAAAGGGTTGTGATTTTGGATTGTGGGTTTTCTACTGAAAGGCTTTTCCCTAGTATATCTAGTGTTATGGTATATTCTTTTATTGCATGTTTTTTTAGTTATATGTATCTGCATCTAATAACTTTAATTTTTAAAGGTTTGTAAGAATTTTATTTTAGTATTTCCCCCACTTATAATGGTGTAAGAAGTTGCATCCACTTACTTGACTTCCTTCCATTGACCCTAGACCAATACAAAAAATTGAATAGATTAATAGATACCTTTGGTGTAATGTAACTAGATTAACTAGCCAAGGTCATAAAACCTTCAAATAGTATGTTTTAGATCAACATATAAGGGTTAAGTAAGGACTCTATGACTCGGGCATAAGTAGAGGATAATTTTTCTCTTAAACTAGCTTATCCTACTCATTGTAAGTTGGTCACTAGAATTATGAAACCAATGGCCCAATTATTGATAATCTTATCATTACTCTAGCTTGGAAGGAGTTAGTGAGTATGTTCCAAAATAAGTATATCATTGTATCATAGGGTTAGCTAACTTTCAACAATAACACATAGGTGATAGATTTTAGGACCTAGGTCCAATTTTGAGTGGTGGCATAGAGTTGTCCCCATGATGTTGGATAGAAAATCTATGGAGTCGACAGTTCT